>JAUUDZ010048748.1:0-10543 GCA_032361705.1 Panulirus versicolor | reverse complement strand
TTATTGAGGTTTCGAACCTGTGCTGCTCGGAGAGAGAGAGAGAGAGAGAGAGAGAGAGAGAGAGAGAGAGAGAGAGAGAGAGAGAGAGAGAGAGATGCAAATTTTCATAGAACTGGAACTGAAACGTTTATCCATCTCGGGGCAAGACTTAAGAGAGGTCATTACTTCAGTAAAATATACTAGGGAGAGTGAGAGAGTGTCAGGTGGAGGAGCGAGCCTGTCTTATAGTAACGTGAGACCGTGGGGAGGAAGGCGAGGCAGTGGGAGACGGAGCTGTGACAGTGGGAAAGTGAGCTCGTACTGTGTAGAATAGTAAGGAGGCATCGTGGGCAAGTGAGACGGAACTTTGTGCCAGTGAGCCGGGACGGTGGGTGAGTGAGTTTAGATCTAAGGAAAAGTAAATTGTAACTAAAGGGATATAAGCAGACGTAGCAGAAAACCAAACTGTCGCCGCGGAGAAAAGTGAACTGAATCGTGGGCAAGTGAGCCAAGATGTCGAGAAAACTGAACAGATTGGTGAGGATGTGTGGTATACTGGCAGGATGTTAACAGCAACACTGACCAAAAATTCAGCTGGAAACAACAAAAGTGAGACAAGACCGTAGAGAAGACTGCTGACATTGTTGATATCTATCTATCTATCTATCTGTCTACCTATCTGTACCTATCTGTCTGTGACTCAGTTCCCAGTTCTATGGTGCTGGCAATACATTCCCAGAGAAACCGGTAAAGTCAAAAGTGTAAAAATGATAGATAGGACGTGGTGCTTAAGTGTTCATGAAAACATATCCATCAGAAGCATAATGTATAAGACCTGCGAGAGTAGCCAGTGTACACAACGAGTACGATGTTCCCAGAAGCCTTAGATCTCCCCAGGATTATTTACGTACCAGAAACAAATCATTTTATGTATGACAAGGAACATCATCCAGAGCGACATCTCCAATATCTCAAAAGATTACTTCAAACAACCCCTGCCAATACCTTGAACGCTGTCCTTTACAGGTGGAGCAAGATGCAGGCTTTTTCCAACGTAAAACCTGCCGACCTTTAAAAGTGACAGACGCGGAGGCCGTCCTGGGATAAGTATCAACACTACGATATTTTCCAGAGTTTTCGTTAAGTTCTCGTGGAAAAGAAAGAAAAGAAATCTTTCGAACTACGAGTCTTCCAGGTTGACGATATGGTGGAGATCTTCTGGAAAAAAAGCTGATTCAAGATTCTTTTTTTTCCCCCACAGTAAACTTTTACTGGTTTTATCGCGGTCAGTTTTTTCCCCAGAATGTGACCGTTGTGGCTTCATGCCGACTGACTCCCCTCCACCCTGCCTGATGGTGAGGTACCGGGAGGGGCCACACTCAGCACGGGGCCAGCACCACACACTCAGGACAAGGTGGAAGCCACACACTGAGCAGGGACGAACAGACATATTTACCAAGGATCTTACGGTGGTTGTGATTTAAGAGAAAAATATTTCGTATAACACAGCTCAGAAATAGAACATTTCCTGCTCAGGTGTTATCTCTAGCTCATTATTAACATGGCCAAAGGAAATAAGAAACATGAGTGAAACCAGGAGGTAACAGGGACCTCCATTTTCTAGGTAGCTGTTTCCAGGAGCGAGTGAAATTTATGTTCTCCAAATTGAAGAAGGCAAGATGTTCTGGGAGCCGGGAACCTCCCGTGGCTGGCCGTAAAGCCTGGCTTTACTGTATATGAGAGTTTCCTTCGAGAGACTGTCTCAGACCCAAGTTACCCGGAGACAGTGTCTCAGACTGAGCTCTCTAGAGAGACTTTATTAAATCAACCTCTCCCAGAGATTGTTTAGAGCCAGACTCTTCTGGAGAGACTTTCTCACACCAACATTCTCCAGAGACTAGCATACCAAACTCCCCAGAGAGACTTCGTCAAACCAAGCTCCCCTAAGAGACAAGTCTCACAAAGGAAAGATATAAACAAGAGATTCATTTCCAGCTGGTATATCCTGAGTGTACGTACGTCTCGTGTCAGTGTTTGTTAGTGTTGCCAACACCAAAAGACTTCAGTATAAGCTTAGGTGCTTAACAGTACTTATACCACAGTTATAAAGCCTTTGAAGCTATTTACGAATTTTCGTTTGAAAATCACCATTGACTTGAAATAGTGACTAATTGTGCAAGCTAATGATCTGTACCAACTGAAACAACAGCCACCTGTATAAGCTGATAGAATGCTTACAACCTTGTAGTATTCATCTCAACAACGTCTGCTGCAGTGGGACTAAAGGAATTAGATCTTTTTCAATCCGTCTTCAATGTTGTGCGAATAAACCATGAGGTGTTCCTCTAGCTGTCATCGGTGGTTCTACCTATAACCCGGGTACCATCATCAGAAATACTCATAGGACGTCCTCCATCATCGGGTTTACTCACAAGACGTGCACCATCATCGGGTCTACTCACAGGACGTGCACAATCGTCGGGTCTACCCACAGGACGTGCACCATCATCCATTCTCGCCACAGGATGTGCGTCGTGTCTGGCATGAGAGTCTCAGGATTGTGATCAATAATTTCAAACCGTTTTTACATGTGGTACCTGAAAACCCGTGGATATATAGCTCCTCGCCGCCGTGCCATCCTGCTGGTGGTGAGGAGCAGCGAGGCACCATAGCCCCCTCACTCTGGTCCTTCCTCAACCATTTAGTACTCTTCACACATCTATGTAACCTCCTGCCTCAGCTTCCTATCCCAAAACTTGGCCAGCTATCTCCCCGGCATCTCTGGCTGGAGAAAAATATTATACAACTCATCCCTGCGAAGGTACAACTTTATTCCAGAGTGAAACTTTACTTTCTTGGGTTTCCATAGGGAAGGGTGTTATGTATGGTCCGTCTATCTCTGGGGAAGAAGCGTTCTTGCGTGTGTATGGTGTCATCAGAGTTGTTATAGTGATAAGACGATTCTCTTAACCTAAGATTTTTTTTTTATTCTTGAGTCACTCGGAATAGCAGAGACGTATACCCCCACACGCACGTGCACGTTGAGCAGGAAAGTATAGCCCCACCCGCACGTGCACGGTGCACAGAAAGGTAGCCTCAAACGTACATGCACGTATTTGCGAATTCTTTGGCATCAATTAAAATAATCAACATAAACCATGAACAATTAAGTTTTATATTACCATCACCTGCTACTAATATCTGTCACCTCATGCTCATATGCGCCAAGGAATAAATGATCATAATTATCCTTTAATGAACTTTAGCTTGGAAATATTATGTTAATTAGGGGCTGCAGTAATCAGAGCCCAGGAGGCCAACCCTAAATCATCCCTTCCTCACTCCATTAAGGCTGTAAAGGCTGGAAGAAAAAGGGGCCTTTATATGAAAGAAGACGGGTGGTAGAGTTGCAACATTTGACTTGAATATTCTCGGTTGTTTCTGAGAGGCATTAGGCAAATGAGCCTAGGAGGTATTGTGTGACGCTTACCTTCATAGCAGGGATGGTTGGTGGCTATTGTGTGACGCATACATTCCTAGCAGGGATGGTTGGTGGCTATGGTGTGACGCATACATTCCTAGTAGGGAATTTTGGTGGCTATTGTGTGACGCATATATTCCTAGCAGGAATGTCTTGTGGCTATTGTGTGACGCATATATTTCTAACAGGAATGGCTTGTGGCTATTGTGTGGCGCATATATTCCTAACAGGAATGGCTTGTGGCTATTGTGTGACGCATATATTCCTAACAGGAATGGCTTGTGACTATTGTATGACGCTTACCGTCCTAGCAAGGATGACTTTCAGAGTTTCGTCTACTTCAGTTTCAGCACCAAGCTGGTGAGCTGGTAAACTTCCAAGCTTAGGAAACTCGAGTTTAGTAAACTCAGAAAAGTTTGCAAAACTCACGCGTACAGCAAACTGAAAAAGTTGGTAAACTCGAGTTTCTGTACCAGGTACAGGTTAACAGAATGGTTCATGTCTGCCAGGAACCATCTGGGATATGTCTGTGAGCAACAATCTGGGACTGTCTGTTAGCAACCACGTGTGACATATCTATCAATAATCAGCTGGGTCACATCTGTGGTGTCTGTATTAAGCCATAATATCCCCCAAATCCCACAGTGTGTTGAGGGTGCGCCATTGATCCACTCGTCTGTGAGAGGACGCACCAAGCAGCTGCGGGGGGTACGAGGCAGGAGGAAGAGGCTTGCTATTTATTTACAGTCGATGGCGCAGATCTTCGTGTCCAAATCGTTCTCAACAGAACCATCTACAAGGAAGAGGAGGAGTAATTCACATGCAAAAATCGTATGTTGGAACTGACTATATTGATCACAGTTTTACTTAAAACACAGACGGGAATGTTCCAGATTAGAGCAAGGAAGAGAAAAGAATACAGCCAAACTTCTGCTTCTTCCGTATCGTGTCTTGGAACTTAAGCGAGAGAAATGTTCGACCTTTCCTTCAAGTCTTACAACGTAAGGTGAGGAACGTTTGATCTTTCTTCCACGTCATATGACGTAAGATAAGAAACGTTTGACCTTTCCTTCACGTCTTACAACGTAAGATAAGGAAGGTTCGACCTTTCCTCCACGTCTTACAACGTAAGATAAGGAACGTTTGACCTTTCCTCCACGTCTTACAACGTAAGACAAAAGCTCAAGCAGTGAGGAGGCTCTCCCAAACAACAAAGGTTTCCAATAGTTTCCACTCGATGGAATTCTGACAACTGTGTTGGAAAGATTCTGACAACCGTTGGAAGGATTATGACAACTATTGGAAAGACAGTGACAACTGTGGGAAAGATCGGGAAAGTGGGAAGTGCTGTCAGCCTCCAGGAAAGTGTGTGGCAGGTGGAGAACCAGACCCCCTACCACACTTGGTGTTCTCCCACACTACTACACAACACGCCATGCACTACCACCATCACCACCATCACCAGACTCGACGCCAATATACCCTGCACTACTGTACCACAGAATACTATGCTCTGCACTACCGCTCCTCACCCCACTACACCACACATCGCAACAATCTACACCTACGTACCACACCACCACGCTCTGCACCATGACACTCAGTAGTCCACACTATGGAAGCCAGACGCACCACCACACTTTACGCGACTGTATTCGACACCTCCACAACCTAAACTACGAAACTCGACGTTGCTACTATATTCGACGCTACCAGATTCCCCACCATCAACCATACACCAGGACCCTCTGAATTGTGTGTGATGTTATGTGGTATAAAGTGCAGTGAATTGATTGATCTGCCATTCAACTAGTCTGCCAGGCAGCCAGTCCAACAATCCTCTAGGCAGCCAGTCAACAATCTCCTAGGCAACCAGTCAACAGTCTGCTAGGCAGCCAATCTACCAGATACCAGTCCACCAGTCTGCTATATAGCCAGTACACAGGTCCGCCAAGCAACCAGTCAGCCACTCTGTCTGTCAGCCAGTCCACTAACCTATAAGCAGCCAGTCTAACATTCTACCAGGAAGCCAGTCAACCAGTTACATTCCTCCAGTTTCTGGCACAGTTCTGCCTCCGGCGGGAGCCACGCTCTCGACCCCAGTCGTCAGATAAGAGCTGGGGGGGTCAGTCAGCTGACCGGCTGATGTGTGTGGGAGTCTGAAAACTCTTATGGTTTATGTCTTTACTAACTGCTCCGTCCATCAGGTTTAATGTACTTTCTTATGGACTTACACAGCCATTATCAGGAGAAGTCTGGGCCTGAGGGAAGGCCATGTTGTCAAGTTCTTGGAAAGAAACTTGTAATTTGGGGAACATTATTGTAAGAACAGATGTCTCAAGTGATGTTATCGTCAGTAAACCTAAAGTTTTAAGAAGAACCTTTGGAAAAACCTGAAGGTTCTGATCAGGTTACCCCTAACTCTTCTTTCTTCCGTGGTGGACTAATTTGCGTCCTTAAACCTTTCCCTGTAACTCAGCTGTCTTAATCCTGGTACAGCATTTGTTGCTCTCCTCTAGACTTTTCTATTATTTCTTTGTGCTACTTTAAGTGCAGTGACCACATATAAAAACTAAATATTCTAATTTTGGCCTATTGAAGGATGTGACCAGTTGGTGACAATTTCCTTACCCATGTACTAGTACTCAGTTCTGATATTTACCATAACACACTTTGTCACCTTAATCACCCATCTAAGTCCCTCTTACACAGAGAATCCTGCAGCTTATTTCCTGCTTGTCTATCCCGATTGAGGCCTTCTTCCCCTGTGTCCCGTCCTCATTACAGGAGAAATATCTTACACCAAACATCAGACCAACTTTGGAGTTTGTTTAGGTTCCCTTGTAAGGTAATGCAATCCTCCTCTATTTTTTCTACTTCCCTGTATGTGTGTGTGTGTGTGTGTGTGTGTGTGTGTGTGTGTGTGTGTGTGTGTGTGAACACCAGATACCTAGGCTTGATCAGCGGGTGTTCCTCTGTATCACGGCTACAGGAGTGAAAAGCCTGCAAGTGATACAGGTGAAGTCATCATGTCATAGTGTGATGTCATAGTGTGAGGGATTGTGAGTTTGTGTGTGAGAGAAATATGACGGTGTACTGGTGTCATATGACCCATGCTGGTGCCAATGACACCTCTGCCTTCACAACGCCCTTTCCAACATCCTCACTTCTCTGGCAACATAAAACGTCTACCAGCATGAAAACATCCTTGTCAACATTAGAACTCCCCTGCTAACATCACAACACCCCCTCCTAACATCACAACACCCCCTCCTAATATCACAACACCCCCTGCCAACACCACAACACTACCTGCTGGTAGGACAGTGCTGCTGCAGATGGTATGATATACTGTGGTGGAAGTTTCTCACAAATGAGGGAAACGGTAGACGGGTCCAGCGGCGGCCCCTGTCGTGCCCACCTGTCTTCCTACTCTACTGTGATTATGTATGGCCAGCCGGGCTAGGCCTGAAGCACACACACACACACACACACACACACACACACACACACGCCGCTGATGGCCAAGCCAAGGCCTGCATCAGGTCTGTGGTCAGCCTTTGTTCCTCAGCACTCCAGCCCGGCACCCACCTACAGTATTCTGCTTCCCCGCCACTTCTCCTCCTGCCTGCTCTCCCTATCCTTCCTACCCTGTTCGCTCCTACTCCTGGGTCCTAGTTCCGCCCTGCTTCCCCCTCCTGCTCTCCCTGCTTCCTTCCTGCTCTTCATGTCGTGCGTTTCTTCATCATCAGCTTCTTGCTTGTCATCAAACTTCCTCGTCACCCCAGACAGCCTCCGACGAGGCAAAAGTTCCTCTTCCATCACCCTACAGCACCTCTAGACTCCCTTCCTCTTGTTTTCATTACAAACGTTATTTTGCATTCGTTTCTGTCATTCTACACTTTTACCTTTTCATCCCTTCCCATTTCACACGTTTCCTCATTATCTCTGTCTTTTTTCCCTGTGTTCTTATTCACTGATCATTTTCTCACTTCCTCTGATTACCCATCTCCCACGCTGCTGGCTGGCTCCGTCCTCCCTGACAACCACAGTTTTTTAGATGAGTTAACAGATGGTCTTAGACCAATGGTACGTCATCACGATGTCGAGTGCATCAAACGTCGCTCCCCAGCATCAGTACTGTATACTTGGATCTTTTCTAATTTTGATGATTTCAACTTAGACAAGGGCTTTACGCCCTATACTTGTCTGGAGTTTTTTTTTTTTTTCTTAGCTGAGTCCTTTACTAAGGTCAGCGACAGGGTGAATTTGACCCTAAGTCAGTAGGGACTTTCTCCCAATGCTAATTCATCCAGCACCACACCCACTTAACCCATGCTCACTAGGAAAGCTTGGCCAAGACCCATTTGTCATACACCATCCTCTACAGCTGAGTGGGAGTAGTATTCAACCTCAGAAATCTCTCAGTCTTAGATCTAATAAGAATCGCTAATCCCGAAGTTTCGGCTCCCTCGTATGAAGATTGGGGATGATCTAAGTAGAAGACTAATGAACACACGGATGCAAAGCTCATTAAAAAACAAGAAGGTATTTTGAAAAGTTTTATAGATTAGATAGACACCTGAGGCAGGAAACTTCATTAATTCCAGTTTCCAAACTCCCCTCTGTCCCACCCCTCGAGGGGTGGCTCGGGGAGGGGGCACACTCAGGGAGAAATCTTGGGTTGTTAATATCATTATGAACTTTAATCTCTGCGTGGAACTGATGGGAGGGAGTTAGAAGGAAGGAGAGGGAATGAGGGAGGAGACGGTGGTGGAGATGAAGTCTGTGCTACTGAAGAGGATAAAAGAGGAGGATTCTGGAGTGGGAAGCTTAAGAGCTAGTCAGTTATGAGGGAGAGAAGACGCTGCAAGACAGGATGGGAAGGAAGAGGAGAGGCTGATGCAGAAGGAAGAGATGATGATGTAATGAGAAAAGTTCACAAAAGAGAGTGAAAGAATCATGCAGATGAAGGAGAGAATGATGACGAAGTAGGAGGATACGAGCAGTCAAGGCAGAGGATGGGCAGAAGAGGAGACTGTAAAGACCACGAAGAGCTGGACATTAGGTTGCAGGAGGTCGAAGGCCAAGGGTCAGGACAAGGAGCAAGGCAAGGCTACGGGACTCAAGAAATGAAAACGAAAGATGAAAAAAGTAATGAATGTTGAGGAGTATGTGAGAAAAGATAAGTCAGAAGAAAGACGATAAGTAAGATTAGAATCATGAAGGCCAGAGGAACATCAGGCGAGCTCATAAGAAGCCTTAACTCAAAAGGTTCTGAAAAAGAGAATATTCTAAGACGTAAACACTAGTGTGTGTCGTCTAAAGAGACAGATAGTAACAGGTAAATAAAGAAACTGGAGGTGAGAGAGAGAGAGAGAGAGAGAGAGAGAGAGAGAGAGAGAGAGAGAGAGAGAGAGTTGCCATTCAGGAGTGAAGTGGTGAGAGAGGTTTCGTTATTGTGCCGTCCAGTAGGGAGTTAAGCCAGTCAGTGGAGGGAGGACTCCGATCATAGGATCTCCCCCGTGTCACGCACTACGCGCTTTACTGTACGACCCCCGACTACCACACTGTATGCTTGACTTTACGATGTCGGCCGTTATTAAAGTTACAGCAGAAGAGGCTATGAGGTTGGGTTTATGACTGTGTAACATGACAGCAGACCATGCTGGGATCAGACCAGTCTGCCTGATCACCTCCCACACGAGGGTAGGGCTGTCATAGAGGCTGTGATATAAGGTTAATGGCAGTCCCACATTGTACCATTAAACATAATGGCAAGAACAGTTGATCTAATCATCCAGCATAGACTTGAAACTTTTGTTGAATATAACTGGATACTTTGAGATGTTCATTTTACAGTAACATGACCCTTCGTGGTGCACGTGAAGTGACGTGCGGGGCGTGCCGGAGACCTGAGCCAGAGACGGGTCCACCAACAGGAGACGCAGGACTCTGAGGGAAAAGTAGTTCCTCTGCTTGCGTCTCACCACCGTCCCTGTCCCTCGCCACACCACGGCGGTACACTGACACACCACAGTGGTACACTGACACACCACAGCGGTACACTGACACACCACAGTGGTACAATGAAACACCACAGTGGTACACTGACACACCAAAGCGATACGCTGACACACCACAACTCTCAAGACTGCAATTATAAGCATTCACAGGTGTGCCGGATCCACCACGCCAAGAAGGAGTGAATGAATTTCCTTCAGATACACGTGTGTGTTATTTCATAGTGCTGTACTTCTGTATCGTCCTTATGTACTTCAGTAACGGCGAGGAATCTTTTGCGTGAAGTTAGTTGTGTAAAGTTTTCCGGACTATCAAGAATGTAATCAAACGAAGTCTGAAGTATAAATGTCTATCGTTTCTTGGTCTCTTAGAATGGTGATACAACCTTCATCAGAGGATAAAATCTATATTTATATTACGGACATAAGAAATGTATTTACAGTAATCTAGTACACAACCTGACATCAACCGTAAGAATCACTTCCCGTGCGTCGTCTCCTGTCGTGACAAAAATTAGTTTCGTAAATGAGAGGGACGCCAGACGACGTCGACCACTCACACTGGTCGCAACGCTGATGAGGAGAGAGTGAGCAACACTCACAACCAGGGCCTCCCTCCCCGGGGAATGAGATGAGGCTCTCATCCCGACGCTTGTAACATTGTTCCTGTGTTATCGCACTCTTGACCTCATTCCTCTCCGTCTTGTCGAAAAACTGAGAGTATTGCACGTATACGCCAAGTCGTATTACATACGTTTAATACAGCAGATCCTGTGAAAATGAGAAAATTATTCTTACATCATCGTAGTCCTACATCTGGGTCTTGAAATTCCCCGGGGATGCTCTTGGGCCGTCACCTTCACTCCGTTTTACAGTGACTTGAGACGTTTGATCACAGGCGTGGAGGGAGCTGAGTAGGGCGACCAGATGGTCATGTGCCGTCATTAACTCCTTACTTGGAAAGCCCACTTGATCCTTGATTCCATCTCCTGATCCTCCTATCAACCACCACTAGCCATGAGAGAGAGAGAGAGAGAGAGAGAGAGAGAGAGAGAGAGCG
>JAUUDZ010048737.1:0-10543 GCA_032361705.1 Panulirus versicolor | reverse complement strand
ACTTTCTACTTAATTTTGCTTTTTCAACCTTAAGATGAAAACAATGGAAACATTTGGTAACACATTGTGTCCTTGAGATGCTGTATCCTCTTCAGGCTGGGATGTACGAAAAATGGATTGAAGATATGTTATTGCAAGCCAGTCAGGAAGGCCGTAGAAGACAACGGGAATACCATCAGCAGCAGAGTGAAGCTGTAGCAGTTGAGGACTATGATGGAGAGCTTCAAGCTCTGACACTGAGGCACATGCAAGGACCCTTCATCCTCCTGCTGTTGGGCCTCTGCTTATCTTGGCTTACCTTCGTCACAGAGTGGGTTTTGAAATCAAAGACGCTCTTGTAAAGGAAATAAGAGTCTTTAAAATTTTCCAAAAGAATCTTTAACATGAATGAAATGAGTACCTGCTCTTGATAACCCAGAATGTTCTAAGTAAAATTCTTGTTTTAGTTGTCCAGAGCAAAAAACATGCTATATAACAGGATTTAAGACTTACGAATGAAAATTATACAGCACCTTATCATATACCATTACATGTTGTCAGTGCTAATCTATTTCGACTGTGACAATAGTATAGATATACTGAAAAAATACAATGCAGGTAATTAGATACAAGATGTGAAAATAGATATGTATTCTTAGACTGAAGGAGGTGATCATTGGATTTCACTTCTGCTGGTTTTTCTTTACAATCTCATTTCAAAGTACAAATGTTTTATTTATACCTCTCTACAATGGTACAATGCACTTAATCTGTCATTCCTGAGCCAGGCACCCCACCATGAGACATACAAACATCAAACAGCCTAATTCACCAGTCAATGATACTATAACCGCTATTACTGAAAAGTTCATCTGAAATCCCATCCACTCCTTGCGCTTTGCCACCACACTCAATCTTCTGCAAGCTATCACTTCTCCGTAATGTTCTGCACACTTCATTCTATTCACCTCCTTCTCAGGTATTTTCTTATCCCTCTCTTTAGCTCTCTTGCCTTTCTCTTGATATCTGCCGCTTTCTCCTGTACTCTTCCCAATCACTCGTACACTTTTCCTGCAGATAATGTTAACATGCCTTCTCTTCTTATTCACTAGCAATTCAATTTTCTCATTCCACCACTCACTACCTATTCTCGTACACCCACATCACACCTTCATGCCACTCACTTCACCCGTACATTTAAGCAATGACTCCCCAAATATTTCCATTCCTTTTCCATTTCCCGTATTTAGTTTCCTCTTCAACAACCAATCACCAATATCTCTGGAGACAATCCACTTTACCAAGCTCACACACTTTTACTATTTTTACACATGTAATTTTCCCCCTTTTCCTACACCCGTCATAAACCCTTAGACTCGCATCTGCAAAAGATGACCATGTCCCTCTCGCCCTCCCAGCATGTTCACATTCAACAACATTGTCTTGAGTGCCATCTATTTGCCGCGTAGCGAGGTAGCGCCAAAAGCACATGAAGAACGGCCGCATTTGTTCACATTTACTCTCTAACTGTCTTGTATAATGTAGGGAAACATAAGTCCCTTATCCACGGTCATGCCCTACAAACCTTACCGTGGTTTCCCTTGACCGCTTATATGCCCTGGTTCAGCCCGTTGTCTACCGTATACCACATCGTTCCAATTTGTTTTGTCCAATGCCTGCCTCATACCACCCGACAAGCTCAGGTTCCAGACTATAAAGGTATCTTTCACTCCATCCTTCCACCTCGTCCTCTGTTTCATTTTTTTCCTTTATCTTTCCGCTTCCGATGTGCATACCCTCTCAGTCATCCTCCCCTACTCCTCCTCTCCACATGCCCACATTATTTCAGCAAACCCTCATCAGGTTTCTCAATACTCCTCTTACTTCCTCACCTCTCCCTTACACTGCCATATTATATTCGATCGACCTTCTTGACACCATGCATTGTTCTCAGACAACTCCTTTCCTCACACCTCCACCCTCTTCCGTACTTTTTCATCTATACATCCATACAATCCGCCTGGACTACCGTACCATCAAATACACACATCTTAATAATCATATTAGAGGCAAGAGAATTATTATATAGTCAATGGGTCCACTGATCATGGAAAACATTGACTTAGTTCAAGACAATGAAGCCTTGACAAAGAGCATGGATTATTGTTTTTCATCTGTATTTACCGGTAAACACACAGCTCATGTCCCATTGCCAGGAGAGGGAAGCATTATACAACATATTGACTTACAAATTGCAGATGACTGTGAGCATAAGATGGAATGAGAGTTGATTAAATGAACAATCTAGATAACATTTATCGGAAGAAAGTGAACGACCGAAAAATGAGACAGTTGACTCCTTGACTGCTCTTATCAATACGTCACTACCTACGAGGAAACTTCTAGAGGATTGAAGGTCTGCTAATGTGACACTGATATTCAAGAAAGATGACATAATTCTGTCCGGAAATTGTCCCTCGATCATCTTACCGTATGTAGCTGGTAAACTTATGATCATTAGAAGATCGTAGGTCATTAGAAGGATCACAACTTCATGAACAAATCTCTGCGTGTTTTATGGTGGCACTGATCACGTCTGACAAGTCTGCTTAGTTTGTTTATTGACGTAATCAACACTTATGATGAAAGTAACGCGATCTTGATCTTCAGAAAGTAATTGATAAAGCTCTGCATCAGTTATTTCTCGTAATATTTATGTCATATGGGATAGGTGGACTTACACCTCGGATTGACTGGCCATATGCAGAGAGTAAAGATTAATGGTTGAGCTTCAGAAAGGTTAGACGTAATAGGTACCGCGCCGCAGGGATCAATCACTTCTTTTCTCACAAATATCAGTAACATTGATGATGGGTTGTGCCGTAAGAAATTCAAAGTTGACCGACAATGTTAAGTTGGGGAATAAATGAACCACAGACATCTAACGTCCACAGCTTAGAATTGACGTAGACAGACTTAATGAAGTGGATTATAGAGTAGCAAATGGCAAAGTCTTGTATACTAAAACAAAATTTTGTTGGGCTATAAATGAGCATTGAAGCAAAGGCCTTGGGTATGACTTTTCTCAGATGGGCTAATGAAAGTTAAGCAATGCGAATAAAAATTCCTTTCGTTATAACGACCTACACTTGCAGTTGACTGATGCTTCCTAATCTTAGATACTGCGGTCAGTTTTGTCAACCTACATGAATGAAGACAAAAAAAAGATGAAAAGAGTACAGCAGCAAGCAATCAAGATAAATAATCTGAAAGCAGACTAGACAACTTATTTACCTTCGAAAAAAGGCTAAGAGGTGATGGAAATGAGGAATACAGTACCTTTAAAAAACTATCTGTGTCCATCAAAGTAACAGGTCATTTCTAGGTTTGTATAATTTCACTCAGGTACTCTTGGGCAAAACTTAGACATCGAATGAGACAGTGATTTACCTTGAAAAGGAATTGTTAGCACAGGAATCTATTTACCAGCTACGGTAGTTGAAAAACGGACATAGACACTTCACTTCAAAAAAAAGTCCACGACTGACTGTATTTTCCCCTCCTTATTTACACTTAACATCTACAGGTATTGTTCTTTAGTTCATATGTCCACGTAGAGGGGCTCCCCACTGCCACTGCTGCACATATACACTCCAACAAAATAGTCTCATTAGGCACGTAAGTGTCAGTCATTTATTAGAATATTCTACGTTATCTTACGGTGTATACAAAACAAAATATCGGATTTAGAAAAAAAACCACATTGAAAGAAGTTTATGATATAATTGGTATTTCGTAATCCTGTTTACATGCAGCAAACAGACATTTCCTAGCCGAATACGTCATATCTGGCCACGCCATATACAACAGTGAGAGAGGAAGCAAAGCAAGCGATGGTGTTTGGCCCATCGTTAAAGCTTATCTGAATCCTGCGCTGAAAAACGTTGTTGATGGTGATAAAATCAACCTCATTTTTATAGAAATCAAAGGTAAGTTTCGGAAGATGATAACAGTAAGATTAGTTTATAGGTTCCCAACAAAATCTCCGGAAGTACACGGAAGACTTTATGATCAGATACAAGAAATTAACTATGAAAACGATTCGTTCACAGAGAGATTTTAACATACCATTACCTACGTGGGGAAATTCCTTTCCAGCGGCTTGGGCCATGGGTTTCACCTTAACCTCCTTAAAAGTGACATCATACAATTAGTTGACAAACCTACACATGATTTGTTTACGACAACAGAGACACGGCAAAGATTCTAAGTGGCTTTTTCGCATCTTTATTTACAATTGAAGACACAGCTCATGTCTCGAATCTAGTTCCAATGTTAAGAGAAGAAAACATTGAGCGACAAATGGATGTAAGAGCTGAAGATGTAGTATCAGGACTAAATAACATGAAAACAAGTAATACAGCAAGTCCAGATAAGTTCTATCTGAGGACAATGAAATAGGCGAAAAATTAGATACTTAAACCCTTGACTACTTTCTTTGATATGTCACTTGCTACAGGGAAAGTTCCAGAGGAATGAAATCTTCATGATGGAACATCCATTTTCAAAAGAAAAGGTCATAAAGTACTGCCAGGAATTATAGTCCAATCACCCTAACGTCTGTGGTTGGTAAATTTATGGAAGCCATCATTCGAGACAAGACTGTGAACGATTTAGAGGTCCAACAATTAATAAATGACTTGCAACATGGTTATCGACAAAATCGTTCATGTCTGACAAATCAGCTTGATTTTTTTGATAATACAGTCAACATATACGACAAAAGTAAAGCAGCTGATGTCATAATTCAAGACTTTCAAAAACCATTTGATAAAGCTCCATATCAAAGGTTATTAACTAAAGCTAAGTCACATGGTATAGATGGGGTTGTACTTTAGTGGTCAGGAAATTGGTTAACTGAACGTAACCAGAGAGCTATGATTGATAGTCAAGCTTCAAACTGGTTAAAAGTAACAAGTGGCAGTGCCATAAAGATCAGTCTTGGGCCCGGTTCTCTGTTTCATATCTATTCATGACATAGATGATTGGCTGCATAGTAAGATATCAAATTCGCAGACGATGATAAGTTAAAATAAATCTTAAACAGAAACTGAATAGCCGTAGTTTAGAACGGACTCAGATAGACTGATGGATAAGGGTCATAAACAGCAAATGAATTCTGATAACGATATGGGCAAAGTTTTACATGTCTTAAGATATGAGAAAGTAAGCTACGGCAATAGAAGAAAAAGACTTGGGTGTGATAATTTCTGGTGATCTATGGTCAAGTAAACAGTGCATAGAAGCAGTTTAAAAGGCGAACAAAATCCTTGGATTTATAGGTAGGGTTACCGAGTTAAGTCATGGGAAATTACCTTTACTCTTTACCAGTCACTCGTGCGTCCCATCCTGAATATTGTGTTCAGCTTTGGTTACCTTACTCGGTGATGAACAAACAGAATGGAGATACTACAGACGCGATTTCCCGCGATGATTCTCGTACAGAAAAACGTATAACAGCTGACTAAACGACTTAACTCTATTTAGTTTAGCAAGGAAAAGGTTAGGGAACGATCTGATACAAGCATTCTAAATTATCCAAAGCTTCGATTTTATAGAGACAGATTCGTCCGCTTTCACCCGGAGTATTGGTCACAAACTTGTGGGCAAGTATCTTATCTCGAATGAGGAGAATTACTTTATCTTCAGCATGATTGTTGATGTATGGAATGATGTGCCAATTAGAGTGGTTGACGGTAGTACCATAGATACGTTTCAGAATAAACAATAGATACTTCCCTTCAAATCCACGACTGACAATCTGCACTTCCTTAGTTTTATGAAAAGTTATTTTCTTTTAATTTTGACATTTACGTATTTTAACTCTTACCACAATGATCTATGGTCTTTATGTCTTTCTCTATCACAAACAATCGTGAAGGGACCTAGTGGTCTGCTGCTGTTTGAATTTCTTTGTATCTGTGCTCATCTACTATTACCACATTAACCGTAGAGTTTCTCATCACTTTCGCTGCAACAAGCAGCCTCGAAGATTAGTGGTCTTTTGCTATTTGTATTCCTTCTTATTCCTTTGCATTTCTGACCGTTAAATCGTATATGATTTACGCACGCGACGTCAAAGAATAGATTTCTGCACGAACAGTATAATGGACCAACTTTGCATTTCACTTTTGCAAAGAAGTCTTTTTTTTTCAATGTTCAAGCTGGAAATGCCTGATAACCTGGCAAATTCGGGCCTTTTACTCGCATCCGAAGCCAACATTATTCACTCAGGTTCCTCTCATTATCTCGTGTTACCTTTCGTCATCAACACAAGGTAGAACCCGGGATCCAACAGCATTAAAAAAAATAATCAACATTTGGTATTTCACTCTTCTAAGAGGCAATCACAAGGATTATAGTACAGTTAACGAGTGAAGGAGCTGCTTAAATGATTTTTCTTTTTCAGTTCTTGAAGCTAATGATGATACTATTGAAAGAAATCATAAGCATAGAACATATAATGTAGAAATAAGTGTTGCAAACATATCTTAGGGAACTGCCAGACACTATCGTCCTGATACAGCTCATCAGCAACTTTAGAAAGATAGCGACCTTGATGGAAGGAGCCTTGGTCTGTTGTGAGGCTGTCCAGATATGTTAAAAGACACAGTAATGTTAGCCGTTTAGGGGAACCCAGTACAATTCTTTATGATTTTTTTTTTAGCTATTGAAAGATAACGTCTCTATGCTAAGACAGAAATGTGTTCAATGCCGGTTATAAACAAAATTCAGTGATGGATTTAATGCAGATCTGCTCACATGTATCAGCAGGCCTTCAGGGCGTGGTCCATGTAATTTCTGTCTACCCTGATTATACCTCTACACAAGCTCTCATTTTTCCCGCCACAGACATCCATGCCTCCTGGTCTTACTGGAAGGAGAGTATAAGAGAAATTACTAATGATGATTATATTCAAGATGCGTTTTACTTCTTTTTTCTGAAGTTATTCTTGTATACCACATACACGTAATATACACGAAGGAATTCAAATAGCAACAGACTAAAGGGTCTTTTCGAGGCTGTATTTGATAGTGGAATCCATCAGAAACTTACAGGCTAGTGTGGTAAAAGTTTGATGGTATATACATAATTGAAAAAGAATAACCTCCAAGTTGTCACTTTTAATATGGAGGCGCAAATGATGAACTGTTCTCCAAGTTATTTCTTAATTTGTAGGATCGGCAACTTGTTACGAGAGATACATCGTCTTGATGCGCGTCCTAGGCTACGGAAAGCACAGTTGCCCTGCACAACAACCTCACCCTAGATTGAAGACGCTCACCATCCAGTACTGCACACCAGATCCCAGTGAGAGACGTAGCTTAGTGTAGGTGGACCCGTGATGTAGTGGGTAAGAGAGACACTCTGTCTATTGCTGATCTTGAACCATAAATTGGCCTTTGGCAGGACTAGACTGAGGCAGAGACTCCCAGCCCACCGCTTGCTTCATGTACTTCTCTCCACTCTCGTGCACACACACGTGTCTTCATCATCATTGCCACTTTGATCATTACACGGATATCATCGTCTAAGGAACGTTTTCCAAAGCAGTAACTCCGTCCTGGAGCCACTGCAGACACCTGGTTATCCCCATCTGGACCATCTCCACCCAACGTGAAATAGTGTGATGACAACGAGCACCGTCAGTGCAAGTTGTTGTGAACACTTTGACCGCAACTTGTGAGAACTTTCAGTACAATCATTTAATGGTCTAATCATCGTAATGACTCACTTACTAAGCAATAGTCATTCATGCTTTCTTTTCTGTCATTCATTTTGTTTTGAACATATATTTCTTTTTCAATTCGTCTGCATGATAGGAAATATTGGCGAATAATTCTTGCTGTCAGAATCATGATTTCTTGAGGTTACAGAGTCTTCCTACCGTATTTGAGGAACACATGTATTTAGGGAGGAAATTAATTCATATGTTAGTTAAGAGCTGATCACAGTCTTCAATTTGACGAGTGTGAATAATTACATATTTGTAATTCTAAAAGATCACTACAGCGTAACACCTGTGGTCCCTGCCCACCTCCCATCGTGCGGTGCGGACGGTTGTGAGAATATAGGTGACTGTTTTGACATCGTTCGTACACAACATTTCTGTAACTTTTCTCTGCAAGACTCTACACTCTGGTCTTCATTCGTCGCTAATATCAGGGAGATTCACTTATTTCTTCAGAACTTTTTTTCTCTTCAACCATCATTCTATTGACCATCGTTCCTCCCGGTTGTGTTTCTCCGTCCACAAATCATTCACGCAATGATGCACACTTTCACGGCAGCTTCCAATACTCCATTCTTGAATTATACGTTAGTTCAACCTCTCTATGTACAGTCTTGAACCCTGTGAGTTTCTTCTTTAACTTTTATTGAAGTGTGTCACACTTTCATTCCTCAATTACTTTTATCCTTCACGATTTATCTTTCACATTTCTCTTCCTATGTCATCTACAGTAATTAAATAGATTACGTGTGGCTAGCATGTGACCTGACACAACCACGCCTATCCCTCTCCGAGAACAAACACAAACACACACACACACACACACACACACACACACACACACACACACACACAATACGCTACATATCATGTGCCTTCTTACCAGAAACAAACAAACCATGAAATTATCGGCCTTGTCTTCCCTGTGTCTTGTGTTCTTACGGACATATTCATATCTACAGTATGTACTCACAGTTACTCATGCTTATTAATGTACTCAACCCACATAATCTGTTTCTACTATGATTCAAGCCTGGATCACCTGTCCACGTACCTACCAACCCCTCCTCCACTCTGACCACTCCCTATCACTCATATAATCCTTCACACATAATCTAGTCCTCGATCTACTCCCTCAATTGTTCTCTCAAAGCAGACATCCTTTACATCCTTGTCTCTATTGTAATTTACCGAATATGTAAGTATTACGCTTGAACTTTGCTACTATTAATCTTGCACCGGCACACTTGCAAATCTTTTCAAACCGCTCAGCCTGCATTAAGAATGCCAGGTCTCCTACATAACCATCTTGCGGGCTTGATCTTACACCTTGAACTAAACCTACTCATAGACCCACATCTCCCAGCCTGTCTCTCATTAACCTACCATATCTAATCATCCCTTCGTAAAAGCGTTTACAACTTCCATAATCTTACCTCAATTCTTCATTCTTCTCACATGCAGCTCACCCAAACGAGCCTCCACCTCTTCCCGGAAGTGGTTGCAGGAACCTCACTATCGTCTGAAGCCACATTCACCTTCAGTCGGGTCCCTAGTAGGCTAGCAACAAGGACCAGGGCGCCCTACTATCCCAGAAATTCTTGCTACCCTGCTATTCTTAGTTTCAAAATACTAAATGCATGTCTAATTTCCTATCACATTTGAATATGAATTCTGAACATTTACGTCGATATGAAATATTTCTAATTAGCTATTTCATTTTTTTTACTGTTTGAAATAGCCTGACAGATGCCAGTCACTTGTTCTTATGAACAAATCTAAGTTTTACCAATGTGTGTTCATTTCCAGCTGTACTACACAAGTGAATTAAAGTTTAATAATGATGTATTTATCCTGAAGCTGATCGTTCGATCAGGATTTGTAGTATCAATCCCTCACCTATCGCTCAGCACCATTGTTTCCAGCCAGCCAACCACATACGATTCATTGAAACCTCCGACCAATCAAATTTCATTTCGCACCTCGTACGTCACCGTAGTAAAGACCCAGCGCAGGGGGGCGGTACAGCACTTCAGTCGTTGTCTTCACGGGTGAGGGACGTCCTCCTCTCCAACTGGGGCTAACGTCTCCTACACTCGGTAATGCCAAAGCACAAATCCCCAGCTTCAGTGTAACAAGGTATTACTCGTCTGACGTCAGTTCGTCCTTTCCTTGATGATGAAGGTAGGGGAAATGTGTTTACAATACATCCCACTGAAGGAATTCTAGCATAAACCAACGGAAAAATATTTGTGTTAACGTTCTTGTGAAGTGATTATGGGAAAAGATTTTCAGTCTACCTAAAAATGTCCTGACCTAACTTGGAATATATCATGTCCTGATATATTCATTGCGTATGATCTTCTTTATCTCATTGTTTGTGATGAATATGTAGTACTGAATGAAAATATAATTATACAAATATATCAGAAATTTTATTCTATATACTTTAATGGATACGTGGCATCGTATTGCTTTACGACGCATCTTCTATTCAACCAACCAACCAAAAGAAAAAAAATCAAAAGCAATCGTTAGCAGTAATAATCTGTATCGTGTGGAAGAGGAGAATGTTATCTCGGAGAGAAAAATGGGTATGTTTGAATAAATACTGGTTCAAGTGTTATATGGTTGTGAGGCATGAGCTATAGATATGGTTGTGCGGAGGAGAGTGGATGTGTTGGAAATGAGATGTTTGAGGACAAAATGTGGTGTTGGGTGCTTTCATCGAGAAAGGAATGAAACGGTAAGAGAGATGCGTTGTAATAAAA
>JAUUDZ010048715.1:0-10543 GCA_032361705.1 Panulirus versicolor | reverse complement strand
AAAATAAAATACAAAACTTTCTCCACCTAATTCATTCTTTATCTCATATCCAGCTCCTTGACGTTTTGAATCATAATCTATTCTAAAACTGTATTTCTTCCACAAAGCTACTTGAAAATACATTGCACATTACCACTAATAGTATGTAAATCTGCAGAATATTACCTCAAGCAGATTTGTGAAAAACATACCTTCCGGATTGTAGAGTGATCACGATATACATTCAACAATGCATGATGAAAGGGTGGGCTCCTGTTAGTGCACATTTGGTCAATAGCTTGTCTCAAAAAATTACTATCTGCACCTGCAAGAATCATAAAAGAAAATTATTGAGATCAAAAGCTTTAGTTTCCACAAAAAGAGTGGCTAGACTTTTCAAGTAGGATAACAGCAACTCTTGAACTTGAATAAAGTGAAAAACTGAAGTTAAAGTAATTAGTCAATCTTTCCTTGTTCTCTGAACAGTCACACTAATCATGACAATTCCTAATTGGGTTTTATCAAAAGTGAGCAAAGTAAAACTTTCTCTTAACGTTAAGATACTAAAACCTTTCCGTGATAAACAACAGAGCATCTGAAATATCTAACATCTCTGTCTTTACTTATTGGGTGGCATTACATGACTTATCAAGAGTACCCTTCACTACACTGCACATTGCTAAACTATAAACCTTTTCACTGCGTTTCTAATTTCATGAAAAAGTGTCTTATGTAAACATTTTTCTTGCATTTCTAACAGTAAATGACCATAAAGTTTCCTTATTTGGCCTTTAAATTTCTCGAAAACAAAAATTTCCAAAGGATTTTAGATTCTGAAAGGAAAAACTAAAATGAAAAAGAATGAATCAAACAATCTATAGGAAATGGCAACAACTTCCTATAAAAAAAAAATCCCATTTCTGTTTGTTATAACTTTTTAATATCATGCAGTATGTATGGCATTATACATCACATACGCAAAGCATATCTTTTTTTCTAAGTTGCTACTTCCCACCTTAACAAGGTAACAACTCAAACAGATGAACAACAGCCCCATTTGCTCACATCCACCCTCTAGCCATCAGGGATAATGACCTGAAACCAGAGTTAACCAAACATCCAAAGTTCATCCTATGTTTTCCTCTGACTGCATGAGGTGCCCTGGTTCAGCCAAGTGATGGCATGTCATCCCTCCTCATATACTACAACACCAATTCGTTCTATTCTATGCATGCTTCTCACCCTCCTGATTGTTCAGGCCTTAATAACTTGAAGCCTTTCACTTCATTCTTCAATTTCCTTCTTAGTTTCCCCCTCCACCTTGCCCCCTCCACTTCTCAAAAATATATGTATATATTCATGTCAGTCTCTCATTAATCATACTCTCTATTTGTCCAAATCCAATCAGCACATTGTGGTCAGCTCTTTCAATCAGATTGCATTTGCCACTATACCTCTCTCATACACTGCCATTCTTCACATAATCAACCTGCCTCACACCTCATATAGTCCTCAGGCATTTAATTTCCAACACATCTACCCTCTTCTGTTCCTTTGCATTTAGGGCAAAAGACACATCTATACAACATTCCAGGAACTACTTTACCTTCAAACATATCCATCTGCCCTAACAAACACCAACTTCTCCTTCCACACATTCCTAGATACACTTGCATCCTCTCCCACTCTATGACTTACTTCATCCTCCATCTTCTGCCAAGTCCACTGACATGTATCTATTTCAATCCAATCCTTCAGGTCCTCCTCATTCAAATTTACTCACCAACCATCCCGTCTCATCTTCCTGCTCTGTTTCACAAACTTATTTTCATTCATATTTATGCTCAATATCTTCTTTCAAACACTCACCCCAGCTTCTTGTGTATCTTTATATATAGCATTGCTCAACAACCCTAAGACCTCTTCCACAAAAGTCTTGAAAAATCAAATAATAAACAAATTAGTATTAGATGTTGTTGAATTGCCAAAGTTATGACAATATGGCATCTAAGTGTTCACACATTAACATACTGAAGCAGAAAACAATCTGGCAACATGATGAAGGATGGCATTTGTGAATGTCATGAAACTAATGAATACTAAAGGGAACATGAGTTAGTTCAGTAATCAAAGAACCTAATTCCTACAAAACTATAAACAATGAAAGAGAACCGTTTCACTGGCATGCTACTAGTAGACTAATAAGAGGGATAAATATTCATGTATAAAGACAGAAGCACACTGTAGATATACAGCAGTCTGTATGGACATAAGATAAAAAATGGAAATCAATATGGCAAAAAAATTTTAAGCTCTTATTTCAGAACTTACATACAGTGATTTTGGAGTTCAGTTATGGAGTATGTGAAGAAAATGCCTTATTAGAGTATGCACTCACCAAAGCAACTCTCTTTGGTTCCCATTTCTCCTCTACCTCCACCTTGGGTGACTCAAACATTCCTTCAACCCCTGAAGCTCCTCATAATAATCCTATGCTTCCTCATATAATCTCTTTTCAGACTGTCCAAAAAGAACTTCTTTCTCTGGACACACGCAATGCTTATGGTTCTAATGGCATTCACCCCTGTGTACTGAAAGAGTGTGCCTCTGAACTTGCATCTGTGCTTGCTCCTCTGTTCTATTTCTGTATACATACCAAACTTTTCCTTCTCCTTGGAAGCATGCATTGATATATCCCATCCCTAAGAAGGGTGACCATTCTGAACCTTCTATTGTCCTATTGCTTTGACATCCACCATTTACAGTCTTGGATCCTCCTCAACTCCCATATCCTTAAGCATCTCAAAAATCAGTCTTCTCTTTGATCACCAGTATGGCTTCCGTAAGGCAAAATCCACTGAAAGATCTGAAAGATCTTGGGGAGTCACATGTAGTTGCCCTAGACATGTCTAAGGATTTTGACAGGGTGTGCCATCAGGGTCTCATCTCTAAGCTTCCCTTTTGGCTTCCCTCCCTCACTTTGCTCCTTCATATCTAGCTTCCTCTCAGGCCAATCTATCTCTGTGGTTTTTAATGGACCAGCCTTCCCCCTTTTCTCCATCAACAGCGATGTCCCTCAAGGTTACATCCTGTCCCCTACACTTTTCTCCTTTTTTTCTATGATTTCCTCTCCTCCACAAATAATCAACAATGCACTCATATGCTGACAACTCAACAATGCATTTATCCAAATCCTTCAAATCTAATCCCTCTTCTCTCACTCGATCTGCATGTCCTCTTGACACAGCTTCCTCAGGAAAGCCAGACTAGGACAAGATATCTCAGTGGGGTAGGGAAAATCTTGTTAAGTTTAATGCCTTCAAGATCCAGTTTTTACCCATCTCTCTTTTGAAAACTCCTCACACCTTTCGTCTCTCTCTTGATGGTTCTGTAATTCCATCTCTTAACTAAATAAACATAATTGGTATTCCTGTAACATCCATCCTTTCTTGGAAAACCCACATTACAGGAATAGCTAAGTCTGCCTCTAAGAAACTGGGTGTTCAGAACTGTTTAGATGTTGAAACTTTTCTTCTGAATGGACGTTCCATTTATACATGGGACCAATTCATCCTTGTATGGAGTACTGCTCTTACATCTGGAGTGGTTCTAGCTCTGCATCCTTCCCTAGAATTGAGTTGAAAGTGGTCCACCTTATAAATTGTCCCAGGCTAACTTCTAAACTTGATCCCCTTGCCCTACGCTGCAATACTGGTTCACTTTCCCTCTCCTATAGGTATTACTTTGGAATTTGCTACCGAGAGCTAGCTGCTTGTGTGCCCACACCACTAGCTAGAACATGCAATACTCAGTAAGCTGCTTTTTTCCCTACACATTGAAGCTTTGGAACTCTTTACCTTCTCATGTCTTTCCCAATAACTTGGCACATTTCAAAAGAAAGGTTTTCACTTTCTTAAAAATTCGTAAATACTTTCCCTTGACTTTCCTTTTTCCATTTCATAATTGTCTCTATATTTCAAATAAAGCCTGGCCTTGATGTGGACTTTTGTCCATGACTGGAACCTTCATCATAAAAAAAAAAGTTTCATAGGTATCGGAAACATAATTTCAGATGGGGTTATGTTTGGTGGTACAGATGCCACAACTAACGGTCTAATGGGGGGGAGTGTCTGTTAATGCCTAAGAGAGGGATATGGAAGAGAACAAAAGTATTAGTGAAATGGAAGAGATCACAAACACGAGTGTCTTGTACTACTACATTCTCTTTGGCGAGATATTTTCTACAATGCAAAATATGTTTATTTCATACTTTATCACAGGAAATATCTAAATTAGTACGCTTCCCTCTATGTTAGCATGAGAGGATCCTGAATGGATGGGAGAGAGTCCATGCAGAAAGCATAGATACTCCTTATTTGGGATTTTTTTTCATGCATGAGTTCATTCTATATACATCGAACAATAAGACACACTTTCTGATTTTTTCAAGGTATGATTTCACAGTTTTTACATGTTTCCAAGTTATTTACAGACAAATCTAATAGTCTGAATGACTAACAGAAACTTTATTTTCACCCATACAACAATAATTGCTTCATTTATTCTAAAACTAAATACGATAAATGAATGCATACATACTGTATCATACCCAGTTGTAGATGTAAGCTGCTAAAAATATCCATGGTAGTTGGTGTCAATGAAGATCAGCTGGGTTTTTAAACAGAGTCAGAAAGATATATATCATGTAATGATGGGAGTAATCCTATATGAACATGAGTAGGTTAAGAAGTATAAGAGTTGAGATACGGTGATAACCTTCTATTCAAAAGTTGCAAGACTAGTTTCCAATTGCTGTATTCATAAAGAAAAATACCTCTGCATCCCTCTAAGAAGACTCTTTTTGTTCCCTTGTCAACAGATTCCTTTAAAAATCACACCATACTTTATTGCCTTTCTATACTAATATACTTTGCAGCTTAGGAAACTTCTTCATATAACAACTATACATGCTTCCTTAACCTATCCAAGCACAACTTTCAATTTTCTACAAATCTTTAATACAAAACTTCAACCAGTTCAACCAATGTTCATCTACTAAAGTTACATTTGTTTGGAAGACTTATAAATTACTTTACCACTTTCATTTCCAACAAAATCAATGGGATTTCACCAAGCAGTATCTACTAACACATGGTTAACCTAAACATCATAAAAATCTAATTACCTTATAAATAAGTCATGTTCCATATTCTTTGTAACTATGGATACATTACAAAGCAGTTAGTCATTCTGAACCAATTCTAAGAAACCGTAACTGTGGGGTGGTAATGGTTATGAAAACTGATATAGCAATGCAAGGATTCTAGGTTTAGGACCAGTGCAAAAGAAACCCTCAACTAAAACTTAAGCTTATTTGTAAAAAAAAAAATGAGCAAACTTGTTTTAATTCCAATTATAAATCGTGCAGCTTGACCATGTACTGAAAATACATATCAGGAAGCCAACAGAACCACAATGTTTGTTAAAATGCTATGCATCTATCATCAATCTAACTTGCTACGAACTTCATCTATATAAAGTCATACACAAGCATAACAGTGGCTGGTCTGCCACGGCCTGTAGACTAACTGTGGCTTAAATGCTCTCTTACTGTTTTGCAAGTGGATGACAGGCTGCCTTAATAACTCTAAAGAAATGTTACCTCATGAGTTAACATCATACCTATTGGTCTCTTTTGTCATTACTGCACCGATTTTGCACAATAAAACAATATCGTGCCTAAATTATGCGAACATAACAGCAGAGAGATTTACGTATTTCAATGTAACTAAATAAGAAAGACATACTCTATAACTAACCTATAAAATCCTACCAAAACTCTGGCTAAGACCCAGAGTCTGGCTAGGAAAACTGTCTCCATCTATAATTTGGATACGGTTAGGTTTAAGTTCGTTTCACTGAACTATAAACTATAATGCACTGGGTTACATGACTTTGGTCATCGTTGGTTTACCTAATGAAAAACAGTCTTCATCTACGATTTGACCCCTTTAGTTGAGTTTTCAAGAGTACAATAGTATCGGAACTAAAAAATGACCAAAAATTATCCATTCCTGAGACAATCAGTACAATTACCAAAAACAATTTGCAAGCCCCCTAGTTTCTAGATAACAGCACACTGTATGACAAACTGATTACCCTCCTATACCCACAAGTCGGCCCAAAAGCAAAATTATCGTTCTACACCACTACAACCTGAAAGGAATTTAAAAAGTTAAATGTTAATGAAGATATAACAATATAGCATTTCAAAGACATGAAGTTTTACCCATTGGTTCAGTACGGTGTGCTTGTAGGTGCAACGAGGAGAATCTTGCAAGCTCGCCGGGCAACCAGTCCGCTGGGGGAGGTGGTGGCAGGTCCAAATCAAAAAGACCGAGTCCTCCTTTCACAAGTGGACCTAATTCATCCCAAAACATCATTGACAAAGACCATCCTTTCTTCATAAGCTATTTCTAATCTAAGGTTATCAATCCAGTTCTTATATGATAGGATCCCTGTCAATGCCCAAGACAGACAACAGAATGTATTGAAATGTCTATGCAAAGTTTTCCAGACCTTTTTCAAACCTACTTTATATACTAGAGTCACTAATATAATCATATGTAATGAAGCAAAATATAAAGACCGCTTGTACTAATACTTACTATACATTGTGAGTATAATTTGCTTCAAGTACAAAGATGCGTAGTAATCTCGGCCATAGGTGACATAGTGATGACACTTGATAACTTCTATTACCCGTAAACGTCTCCAACTGGCAGTTTGGATGAGATAAAAAAAAAAATCTTCAAATTTAGTATGTGATACTAAATTCGTTCGTTAGCCAATAAGCTCTGTATGAACATTGAAACGTTATAAATGTGATTTCGTCTGATGTGCAAGAAGAAAATACTAATTTTTGTGTACCGACACTTTTGCTCATCTCAGAATGTGACGAACTTTTTAAAGATGGCATATAAGGCTGCTTGACAATCAAAGCCATTCCTTTGCCAGAATTTCTTTGTCTCGGCTTAAAGGTAATTTATAAAGGGCTTTTAAGCTAATGGATAGGTCAGTTATGTAGAATTTACTCAACAAAATTAGTTAATATGCCAGTCCTTAGAGTAATCAAAATTTTTAACCCATCTAAGTGTGATCCAAGTCGCCTATTTCATATCTATTTAGCCTGCAGTTTACCAAGTTTCATTGTCCCCCCAGGATTGATCGAGAAATGGGTGGTTGGTCCAGGAATAAGGTTACTGCGCATATGAGATGGCGATGATCAAGGCATTCAGTTGGCCATGCTACCATCCAAGATCGCAGCTTCGAAAATGCGACTTGTTCGGATAGTCACTTGGGGAAAATCCCTCCAGGAATAGCCTAACATAGGCAATAATTGATAATCTATTAGTGAAGTAATTAACGAGGGATACTGAAATAATCGCCTTGGTAACCCAACATATGCATCCCATGTCTCACTGAGCACAGACAAGCTTCAGGGTCAGTGAGTATCGTATCCCTTTGGAGACTGTTTCCCAGCCCGGGGATATAGCATTTAACATCTACTAGGAATCCCGGTGAGCTACACCCCGTTCTGTTACAAAAGGTGTCTTTATAAAGTGTGCAAAGCTCACCTTCCTGTGAGAGTATTGAGCCAATATATTTACAAGAGACACATAGCTTCAGTTTCAACAACCCACCTGTTTGGGTGGTCAGGGTCGTGCCGTGCATCAGCCAGGATCGTGTCGCGCTCCAGTCAGGATCGTGCCATGCGCCAGTTTGGGATAAAGGAGAATGTGTGGTCGGAAACAGTGAGCCGTAACAAGGACATATTTTGAGCGCGCCGTGCTGCACGTGAATATTGGACCTACAGGCCGACATGACTTTGAGAACGTTAGCTGTCGCGTGCCCGGATCCCCGTGCACCCACACACCAACCAGACCGGAAGGACATGCATACCTAAAGAGAACTTTTGCCACCAGTTAAAGAAGCAGTCGCTTGTCAATATTATGTCGTGCGGCATGACATTAGGGTAAATGCATTATCAAGCTGTCCCGTACACTTATGAATTAGTATTGTACTTATTATTAGCAGTGGTGTTAAGATGCATGTCGTATTATTTCTGATACTGTCAGCAGCCTTAGATATTAGATTTAAGAATAACCGCTGACCCATGCATGATGACTGATTACGTTAGCAGTGTTAGCAGATGCTAACTTAGATATTCCCGTGAATGCGTACATAGGCGCGTCACTGTCATATTATGTGGACTCACTTCATTTTATTTAGGTATTAGATACAAGAAGGTTATTGGCCTTTCCTTAGCTTACTGGAAAGTGAGTAGTTAAAGTATCATTAATGTTTACATTTAGGGGTTTTACTCAAACCATGGTTGTAGGCCCCAATGGTAATCTCACTTGAACAGCACCAACCACCATATGATAAACTCTAGTAAGTACAACTAATAATAATGTAGCAGTAGTATCTTGTAAAAAAGATCTAACCCATATATTATTTATCTATCTATTATTTATTATACTTTGTCGCTGTCTCCCGCGTTAGCGAGGTAGCGCAAGGAAACAGACGAAAGAATGGCCCAACCCACCCACATACACATGTATATACATACACGTCCACACACGCACATATACATACCTATACATCTCAACGTATACATATATATACACGCACATACATATACATATATACACATGTACATAATTCATACTGTCTGCCTTTGTTCATTCCCATCGCCACCTCACCACACATGAAATAACAACCCCCTCCCCCCTCATGTGCGCGAGGTAGCGCTAGAAAAAGATAAGAAAAGCCCCATTCGTTCACACTGTCTCTAGCTGTCATGTAATAAATGTATGAGGCCTCGGAGCCATATCCTTAGGTTTACCAACAGCTATACTTCACGCAGTCGTAGTTACAGTAAAGTTACTTGAATGATCAAGGATAGATTCCATTTTTCGCATTTAATCTGGTCACCTCCGATGTTTATGAACTGAATCCATCAACTTGTTTTCCATCAAATAACTTCCCTCATGTATTGAAATTGGCACTGACTCAACCTTTAATTTGTTACGTTCTTACAGTTGATAAAAAGTGATATGGATCAGCCAATATGGGAAAGGGAGAAAAAAAGGAGTAAGCTTCGTAAATTAAAGTTTGATGAATTCGTTGGACACATATATGTTAACCATCTTACTATCGTTATGTGATGTAAGACGCCACCACCGTATATTTAGATCGCAATATTCCTGTTCCTGTTCCCTTTGGTTTCTAATAGATAATTCAAGTTCAAGGGATTACTGTTTCTTCATAGATATTGCACACTTTTAGAGATAAATGACCAGAATAATCCAAATTGTATGACTAGGAATCTCAATCCAGATTCTGGGTCGTATTGGCTCTTCTGCGAACGACACTGTGTTTAGCCGCCGATACAAATTGTGTGAGTGATTTGAAACGAGTACAAGGTACTGGAAAACCTGGCTCATACTTCTTTCATCAGACGGTCATAATTTATTGGTAGGTGTTATCATTCGTAAAGACATGGAGTATTATAGATAGTCTCTAAGTGTATGATATTCATTATAGTTTAAGATGTAAATGTGTATGATGTACGCTGACAGTACACCCACTTGGCAGTGGTACCCATCCAGGCCAAAGCTTCGGTGAAGTATTTTAGAGCAGAGATTAGTTATTTTATATGTAATTAAGACATGGTCCTTAAAGTTATTCAAAATATGGAGATGAATGAAATACAGCAGTTTGTTTAAAAATAGAAAAGTTAATATAGAAATTTGATCATTCATTTCAACTATTTGAACTTTAAAGAAGTAAAGTTTTTCGATATTTGTACGGAGAAAATTGTTTTTTATAAATTGAATCTTATTCACGTAATATATGTCTATGCTCTCAAGTATCCAGCCAAGTGTCTCTATGTATGACGTATGATCTACTTAAGTTTCACCAGTAGTTTTTGGATGAAAGATGAATGTTTTCAAGTACATAATTGCCTGTTGAATGGAATGATTACCACTTAGTGCCCAGACAGATTTAATGTTACTTAAGGGGCTCCACAGAATTAATATATGGATTTGGAAAAAACATATATGAATGGACTCAGCAGATATATGGTACATGTACACTGACAATCTGTTTGCTAAAAATCAAATGGGTCCCAAACTGGGACATGCACTACACAAATACTTTTAAAGGTGTTGGACATTTAGACTAAAGCTCTCAATAGGAGAATGTTTATATAATGCGTTTATCTTTTCTTTCTAAAGGCATTTGGTCAGGTGCCACATTGAGGGCATTTAGGTAAACTTACTGTAACAGATGGTCACAAGTTGAGATTCATTACATTTCTGGTCGGTAAACAAGAGCAAGTGAGAGTGAGGGAGGCGAAATTTGAGCAGGATGAATTTACTGTAAATTTCTTAGAGGGTTCATGTCACAGGGTGGGGGTGAAGGTTCTGGGAGTGATGAAGGATGTGTGGAAAGAGAGAACGTTATCTCGGAGAGCAAAATTGGGTATGTTTGAAGG
>JAUUDZ010048704.1:0-10544 GCA_032361705.1 Panulirus versicolor | reverse complement strand
CCGACTTCGAACCCATCAAACCCTCGCCTTTAAGCCCATGAGACCATCACTTTCAGCCAGTTTAGTCTCTCACCTTCAAGCCTATCAGTCCCACGCCTTTCAGCCCTTCAGACTCTCGCCTTCAAGCCCATGAGACCCTCAGCTTCAAACCCATCAAACACTCGCGATCAAGCCCATCAGACCCTCAAATCTAATCCCATCAGATCCTCGCTTTCATGTCCATCAGTCCGAGGCTTTCAGACCCATCAGTTTCTTGCTTTCAAGGCCATCAGACTGATGCCCTCATACTCATCTGACATCTCGCCTTCAAGCACATTAGACCCTCTCCTTCAAGTAATACAGACCCTTGCATTCCAGCCCATCAGACCCTCGCCTTCAAGCCCATCAGACCCTCGCCATCAAACGCATCAGATCCTCGCGATCAAGCCTATTAGACCCTCAAATATAATCTCTTTAGATCCTCGCCTTCATACACTTCCGACCCTGGCCTTTAACCCATCAGGATCTCGCTTTCAAGGCCATCAGACAGATACTTACAGACTCATTTGACATCTCTCCTTCAAGCACATCAGACCCTCTCCTTCAATTACATCACAGCCTCGCATTCAAGCCCACCAGACCCTCCCCTTCAAGCCAATCACACCCTCGATATCAAACCCATCAGACCCTTGCCTTCAAGCCCATCAGCTCCTCACCTTCAAGAACATCAGACCCTCGCCTTCAAACCCATCAGCCCCTCGCCTTCAAGAAAATCACACCCTAGCCATCAAGCCCATCAGACCCTAACTCCAAGCCCATCCAAACCTCGCATTCAAGCCCAACAGACTTCAAACCCATCAGAATTTCGTCTTCATGTCCATCAGATTCTCACCTTAAAGACCTTGAGAGCCTCACCTTCGTGCCGAGGAAACCCTCACCTCAGAGTATACTAAAACCTAGCCTTCAAGCCCATCACACCCTAGCTTCTCAGCAAAATAGACCCTCGCCTTCAAGACCATCAGACAAACGCTTTCAAACTCATTAGACATCTCGTCTTCAAGCCCCTGAGAACCTCCCCTTCACACCCATCAGACCCTCGCCCTCAAACCCATCAGGCAGTCGCATTCAAACTCATGAGACACCTCGCCTTCAAGCACATCAGACCCTCGCCTTCAAGCCAATCAGGCCCTGGTCTTGAAGATCATCAAACCCACGCCTTCATTTCCATCAGACACTCGCCTTCAAGCCAATAAGATCCTCGCATTCAAGCCCATCAGACCCTCGCCTTGAAACCCATCCTACATTCGACTTCAAGCGAATGAGACCCTCGCCTCCAAACTCATAAGACACCTCTCCCAGCCCATTTGACCTGGCATTCACGCCCAACAGACCCTTGCCTTTCAAACCATGAGACCCTCGCCTTCAAAACCATTTATTCTCTCAACTTAAGCCAATGATTTATACGCCTTTCAGCCCTTCAGAACTTCGCTTTCAAGCCCATCAGATCCTCACCTTCAATCCAATGAGACCATCATCTTCATGTCCGTCAGACCCTCGCCTTTAAGCACATCAGACCCTTGCCTTCAAGCCCATCAGACCCTTACCTTCAAACCCATTAGAAATTAGTCTTCAAGCCCATCAGACCCTTGTCTTCAAGCCAATCATACCCTTGCATTTAGGCCCGTCATACGCTCGACTTCAAACCCATCATATCATCGCCTTCAATCCATTAAGACACCTCGCATTCAAACCCATCAGAACCTCGCGTTCAAACCCATCAGACCCTTGAGTTTAACTCCATCATACACTCGACTTCAAACCCATCATAGCATCGCCTTTAATTACATAACGCACCTCGCCTTCTAGCCCATCAGACCCCGCCTTCGAGCCCATCAAACCCTCGCCTTTAAGCCCATGAGACCCTTGCTTTCATTCCCGTTTAGTCTCTCACTTTAAAGCCTATCAGTCCCACGATTTTCAGCCTATCATACTCTCGCCGTCAAGCTCAAAGGACCATCGCCTTCAAACCAATCAGACCCTCGTGATCAAGCCCAGTAGACCCTCAAATTTAATCCAATCAGAACCTCGCCTTCAAGCCCATCAGACCCTGGCCTTGAAACCCATCAGGATCTTGCTTTAAAGGCCATCAGACTCATTCTTTCTGACTCATCTGACATCTCGCATTCAAGTACATCAGACCCTCTTCTTCAAGCACATCAGAACCTCTCATTCAAGCCCATCAGACCCTCCACTTCAAGCCCATCACACCCTCGATATCAAGTCCATCATACTCTTGCCTTCAAGCGCATCAGACCCTCGCCTTCAAGCACATCAGTCACTCGCCTTCAAACCCATCAGCCCTTCAACCTAGTCTTCAAGCCCATCAGACCTTGACTTCAAGCCCAAGCTCATCACAACCTCGAATTCAAGCCCATCAGACCCTCGCTTTCAAATCCATCAGACTCTCGTCTTCAAATTCATCAAATTCTCACCTTCAAGCCCTTTAGACCCTCTCTTTCATGCCCAGCAAACCCTCGCCAAAGAGTATATTAGACCATCGCCTTCGCCTTCAAACCATGACATCACCGCTTTTCAAAAATCAGACGCTCACCTTCAAGCCCATCAGATAAACGCTTTCAAACTCATTAGACATCTCGCCTTCAATCACATCGGACCCTCGCCTTCAAGCCAATCAGATCCTGGCTTTCGAGCCCATCAGTCGTACGCCTTCATTCCCTTCAGACCCTCTCCTCCAAGTAAACCAGACCCTCGCATTCAACCCCATAAGACCCTCCCATTCAAGCCCATTGGGTCCTTCCGTTTAAGCCCATCAGAAACTTCTTCTTTCAGCTCTTCATATTCAATCCTTCAAGCCCATCGCAACCTCGCCTTCAAGCTCCTCATACCCTCGCATTCACGCCCATCAGAATTTTTCCTTCAAACACATCAGACACCTTACCTTCAAACCCATCAGACCCTAGCCTTTAAGCCCATTCTACAATCGACTTCAAGTCAATGAGACTCTCACCTTCAAACCCATAAGACACTTCGCCTTCTAGCCCATTTGACCTCAACTTCAAACCTCAACTTCAGACCCTCGCCTATCAAACCATGAGACCCTCGCCTTCAAGACCACTTAGTCTCTCAAGTTAAATCCAATCAGTCTCACGCCTTTCAGCTCATCAGTCCCTCGCCTTCAAGCCCTTCAGACCCTCGCATCGAGCCCCATCAGATCCTCACCTTCAAGCCCATGAGACCATCGTCTTCACGTCCTTTAGGCGCTCGCCTTCAAGCACATCAGACCTTTGCCTTCAATCCCATCAGACCCTGGCCTTAAAGATCATCAGACCCTAGCCTTCAAGCCCATCAGACCCTCACCTTCAAACCGATCAGACCCTCGCTTTCAAGCCCAACAGCCCCTCGCCTTCAGGCATATCACACCCTAGTCTCCAAGCCCATCAGGACTTCGCATTCAAGCCCATCAGACTCTCGCCTTCAAATCCATCAGACACTTGAATTTAAAATCATCTTACACTTGATATCAAACCCATCATACCATCGCCTTCAATCCCATAAGACACCTCGCCTTCTAGCCCATCAGACCCAGCCTTTGAACCCATCAAATCCTTGACTTTAAGCCCATGAGACCCTCGCTTTCAAGCTCGTTCAGTCTCTCACCTTCAAGCCTATCAGTCCCACGCCTTTCAGACCATCAAACCCTTGCCTTCAAACCCATGAGAACCCTCGCCTTTATACCCATCAGACCCTCAAATTTAATCCCATCAGATCTTCGCTTTCAAGCCCATCAGACCCTGGTTTTCAAACCCATCAAGACTCGCTTTCTTGGCCATCAGAATGATGCTTTCAGAGTCATCTGACATCTCGCCTTCGAGAACATCAGACCCACTCTTTCAAGCACATCAGACCCTCGCATTCAAGCCCATCATAGCCTTGCCTTCAAGCCCATCAGCCCCTCGCCTTCAAGCACATCAGACCCTCGCCTTCAAAGCCCTCAGCCCTTCGCATTCAAGCACATCACACCCTAGTCGTCAAGCCCATCAGCCCCTCGCCTTCAAGCACATCAGACTCTCGCCTTCAAACCCATCAGTCCCTCGCATTCAAGCACATCACACCCTACTCTTCAAGGCCATCAGACCCTAATTTCAAGCCCATCAGACCCTTGCCTTTAAACACGTCATATTCTCGTCTTCAGACCCATTAGATTCTCACCTTCAAGCCCATGAGACACTCGTTTTCATGTCCATCAGACCCTCTCCTTCAAGCACATCAAACCCTTACCTTCAAACAGATCAGACCCTAGCCTTTAAGCCCATTAGACCCTAACCCTTAAGGGCATCACACTCTCGCCTTCACCCCATCACAGCCTAGCCTTCAACCCCATCAGCCCCTCGCCTTCAAGCATATCACACCTTAGTCTTCAAGCTCATCAGATCTTAATTTCAAGCCATCAGAACCTCGATTTCCATCCCATCAGACGCTCGCCTTCAAAACCATCAGACGCTTGCATTCAAGCCCATCATACACTCGACATCAAACTCATCAAACCATCGCCTTCGTTCCCATTTAGTCTCTCCCCTTCAAGCCTATCAATCCCACGCCTTTCAGCCCATCAGACTCTCGCATTCAAACCCATGAGACCCTCGCCATCAAACCTATCAGATCCTCACGATCAAGCCCGTCAGACCCTCAAATTTAATCTCATCAGATCCTCGCCTTCATGCCCAACAGACCCTGGCCTTCAAACCCATCAGGATCTCGCTTTCAAGGCCACCAGTCTGATGCTTTCGGGCTCGTTTGATATCTCGCCTGCAAGCACATCAGACCCTCTCCTTCAATCACATCACACACTCGCATTCAAGCCCATCAGACCCTTCCCTTCAAACAATCACACCCTAGATATCAAGCCCATCAAACCCTAGCCTTCAAGCCCATCAGACCCCCGCCTCTCAGCAAAATAGACCCTCGCCTTCAAGCCCATCAGACGAACGCTTTCAAACTGATTAGACACATCGCCTTCAAGCCAGTGAGACACTCGCTTTCAAACTCATCAGACCTTCTCCTTCAAGCCAATCAGGACCTTTATCTTGAAGCCCATCACACCAACGCCTTCATTCCCATCAGACCCTCGCATTTAAGCATATCACACTCTCGCCTTCAAGCCAATAAGACCCTCGCCTTCAAGCCCATCAGACCCTCGCCTTCAATCCCATCTGACCCTCGCATTGAAGCCCATTAGGCCCTTTCCTTCAAACTCATCAGACACCTCTCAATTAAATCCTTCAGACCCAAGCATTCAAGTCCATCACACCTTCGTCTCCAAGCCCATCAGACCCTCGCATTCAAGACCATCAGAACTTCGCCTTCAAACCCATCAGAAACTTTGCCTTCAAACCCATCAGACCTTCTCCTTTATGCCCATCCTACACTCGACTTCAAGCAAATGACACCTTCGCCTTCAAACCCATAAGACACTTCTCGTTCTAGCCCATTTGACCTCGCATTCACGCCCAACACACCCTCGCCTTTCAAACCATGAGACCCTTGCCTTCAAGACCGTTTAGTCTCTCAGCTTAAAGCCAATCAGTCCTACGCATTTCAGCCCCTCAGAACTTCGCTTTCAAGCCCATGAGATCCTCACCTTCAATCCAATGAGACCATCGCCTTCATGTCCGTCAGATCCTCGCCTTCAAGCACTTCAGACCCTTGCCTTCAAGCCCATCAGACCCTTCCCTTCAAGCCCATTAGGCTCTAGCCTTGAAACCCATCAGACCGTCGCCTTCAAAGCTATCAGACCCTTGCATTTAAGCCCGTCAAACAATCGACTTCAAACTCATCAGATCATCGCCTACAATCCTATAAGACACCTCGCATTCAAGCCCATCAGACCCTCGCGTTCAAACCCATCAGACCCTTGAATTTAAGGCTATCATACACTCGACTTAAAACCAATCATACCATCGCCTTCAATACCATAACACAATACCATAACTTCAATACCTTCTAGCCCATCAGACCCCGCATTCGAGCCCATCAAACTCTCGCCTTTAAGCCCATGAGACCCTCGCTTTCATGCCCGTTTAGTCTCTCACCTTAAATCCTATCAGTCCTACGCATTTCAGCCTATCATACCCTCGCCTTCAAGCTCAAAGGACCCTCGCCTTCAAATCCATCAAACACTCGCCATTAAGTCCATCACACCCTCAAATTTAGTCCCATCAGATCCTCGCCTTCATGCCCATCAGACCCTGCCCTTCAAACCCATCAGGATCTCGCTTTCAAGGCCATCAGACTCATGCTTTCAGACTCATTTGACATTTCACATTCAAGTACATCAGACCCTCTCCTTCAAGCACATCAGACCCTCTCATCCAAGCCCATCAGACCCTCCCCTTCAAGCCCATCACACCCTCGATATCAATTCCATCATACCCTTGCCTTCAAGCCCATCAGACCCTCGCCTTCAAGCACATCAGTCCCTCGCCTTCAAACCCATCAGCCCTTCGCCTACAAGCATATCACAAGGTAGTCTTCAAGCCCATCAGACCTTAACTTTAAGCCCATTTAAATCTCGCATTTAAGCCCATCAGACCCTCGCTTTCAAATCCATCAGACTTTACTCTTCAGATTCATCAGATTCTCACCTTCAAGCCCTTCAGACCCTCTTCTTCATGCCCGGAAAACCCTCGCCCCAGAGTATATTAGGCCATCGCCTTCTCCATCAAGCCCATCAGATTCTCGTTTTTCAGAAATCAGACGCCCGCCTTCAAGCCCATCAGACAAACGCTTTCAAACTCATTAGGCATCTCGCCCCGATGCACATCAGACCCTCGCCTTCAAGCCGATCAGACCCTGGCTTTCAAGCCCATCAGTCCCACGCCTTCATTCCCATCAGACCCTCGCCTTCAAGCAAACCAGACCCTCGCATTCAACCCCATAAGACTCTCCCATTCAAGCCCACTAGGCCCTTCCCTTCAAACCCATCAGGAACTTCTCCTTTAAGCCCTTCATACTCAAGCCTTCAAGCCCCTCAGACCCTCGCATTCACGCCCATCAGAATTTCGCCTTCAACCCATCAGACACCTTGCCTTCAAACCCATCAGACCCTCGCCATTAAGCCCATCCTACAATCGACTTGATGCCCATGAGACTCTCGCCTTCAAACCCAGAAGACCCTTCGCCTTCTAGCCCATTTGACCTCCGCTTCAAACCCAACACTCTCTGGCCTATCAAACAATGAGACCCTCGCCTTCAAGACCATTTAGTCTCTCAAGTTAAATCCAATCAGTCTCATGCCTTTCAGCCCATCAGATTCTCGCCTTCAAGCCCTTCAGACCCTCGCTTTCAACACCATCAGATCCTTACCGTCAAGCCCATGAGACCATCGTCTTCATGTCCATCAGGCGCTCGCCTTCAAGCACATCAGACCCTTTCCTTCAATCGGTTCAGACACTGGCCTTCAAGCCCATTAGACCGTAGCCTTCAAGCCCATCAGACCCTCACTTTCAAACTGATCAGACCTTCGCCTTCTACCCCATCAGCCCCTCGCCTTCAAGCATATCACACCCTATCACAAGCCCATCAGAACCTCGCATTCAAGCCCATCAGACCCTCGTCTTCAAATCCATCAGACCCTCACATTCATTACACATCTTCGCCTTGAATCACATGAGACCCTCGCCTTCAAGCCCATCAGACCCTCGCTATCAAGCACAACAGAAATTCGATTTTAAGCCCATCAGACTCTCAAATTCAAGCACATTATTCGTTGCCATGAAACTCATCTTACACTCGCCTTGAAGCACATCAGACTTTCGATATGACGCCCTTTTTGCCAAAGCCTTCAAGCCTATCAGACCCTCACCCTCAAGCAGATCGGACACGCTTTCAAGCCCATCACCCTTGCCTTTAAAGCCATCAGACCCTTGCCTTCAAGCCCATTAGACTCTCGACGTCAAACTCACCAGACCCTCGCGATCAAGCCCATTACACCCTTGAATTCAAGCCCATCAGACCCTCGACTTCAAGTCCATCTGACCCTTGCCTTCAAGCCCATGAGACCCTCGCCTTCAAGCCTATAAGTCCCACGCCTTGACCTTGGCCTTGAAAACCCTCAGACCCTTGCGATCAAGCCTGTCCGACACTCTAATTTAAGCCAATCCAACCTTCTCCTTCAAGTCTATCAGACCCTTCCCTTCAAGCCGATCATGCCCTCGCATTCAAAACCCATCATGCCCTCTCTTTCAAGCATATCAAACCCCTCTACTTCAATCCCATAAGACCCTCTCCTTGAAGAACATCAGACCTTTACTTTGAAACCCATCAGACCCAAACATTCAAACTCATCAGACACCTCGGCTTCAAACACAAGAGACCCATACTACCAAGCCTATTAGACCCTCGAATTTAAAGCCATTAGAGCCTTGCCTTCAAGCCCATCAGATCCTCACCTTAAAGGCCAACAGCCCCTCGCCTTCGAGCACATCAGGCCTTCGACTTCAAGGAAATCAGATACTTATTTTTAAGCCAATGACACTCTCGCCTTCACGGTCATCACACATCTTCGCCGTCAACCTCATCAGACCCTCGCCTTGAAGCCCATTAGACCGTCGCCTTCAAGCCTATCTGCCCCTTGCTATCAAGCCCAACAGATATTCGATTTCAAGCCCATCAGACTTTCAACTTCAAGCACATCCATCGTTGCCAAGAAACCCATCAGGCCCTCGCCTTGAAGCCCGTCACACTATCGCCTTGAAGCTCATCAGACTTTCGATATGACGCCCCTTAGGCAAAAGCCTTCAAGCCCATGAAACCCTCGCCCTCGAGCATATCAGACACAGGCTGTCAAGCCCATCAGACCCTTACATTTGAGGCCATCGGACCTTCGCCTTCAAGCGCATCAGACCCTCGGCTTCAAACTCATCAGACCCTCGCGAGGAAGCCCATTAGACCCTTGAATTCAAGCCCATTGACCTTCGACTTCAAATTCGTCTGACCCTTGCCTTGAAGCACTTGCGACCCTCGCCTTTAAGCCTATCAGTCCCACGTTTTGACCCTGACCTTGAAGCACTTGAGACCCTCGCCTTTAAGCCTATCAGTCCCACGTTTTGACCCTGGCCTTCAAAACCATCAGACCCTTGTGATCAATCCCGTCAGACCCTCTAATTTAAGCCCATCCAACCTTCTCCTATAAGTCTATCAGATCCTTTACTTCAAGCCGATCATGCCTTCGCATTCAAATCCCATCATGCCCTCCATTTCAAGCCCATCAAACACTCTACTTGAAGCCCATAAGACCCTCTACTTCAAGGACATCAGACTCTAACCTTGAAGCCCATCAGACCCACAACTTCAAATTCATGAGACACCTCGGCTTCAAACCCATGAGACCCTTTCGACCAAGCTCATGAAACCCTTGAATTTAAGCCCATCAGACCCTTGCCTTACCGCCAATCAGATCCCTACCTTAAAGCTTATCACCCCTCGCCATCATACCCAACAGACCCTCTCCTTCAAGGAAATCAGACCTCCGCTTTCAAGGAAATCAGATCCTTATCTTCAAACCAATGTCACTTTCGTCTTCATGCTCATCACATATCTTCGCCTCCAAGCTTATCAGACCCTTCCCTTCAAGCCCATGAGACCCTCGCCTTCAAGCCTATCAGACTCTCGCTATCAAGCCCAATAGATAGATTTTAAGTCCATCAATCTCGCATCTTCATGCCTATCAATCGTTACCATGAAGCCCATCAGGCCCTCGCCTTGATGCCCACCACACTATCGCCTTGAAGCCCATTAGACTTTCGAAATGACGCTTCTTAGGCCAGAGCCTTCAAGCCCATGAAACCCTCGCCCTCGAGTAGATTAGGCACAGGCATTCAAGCCCATCAGACCCTTGCCTTTAAGAACATCAGACACTCGATTCAAGTCCATAAGACCCTCGACTTCAAACTCATCATACCCTCGTGATCAAGCCCATTAGACACTTGAATTAAAGCCCATCAGACCCTCGACTTCAAGCTCGTCTGACCCTTGTCTTCAAGTCGATGAGACCCTCCGGGTCAGGTCTATCAGTCCCACGCCTTGACCCTGGCCTTGAAAACCATCAGACCCCTCCGATCAAACCTATTAGACCCTCTAATCTAAGCCCATCCAACCTTTTCCTTTAAGCCCCTCAGACCCTCAACCTACAGCCGATAATACCTTTGCGTTCAAATCCCATCATGCACTCCCTTTCAAGCCCATCAGACCCTTTACTTCAAGCCAATAAGACCCTCGACTTCAAGAACATCTGACTCTCACCTTGAAGCCCATCAGACCCACGCTTTCACACTCATCAGACACCTCGGAATCAAACCCATGAGACCCTTTCAACAAAGCCCATCAGACCCTCGAATTTAAGCCCATCAGAGCCTTGCCTTTAAGCCCATAATATCCTCGTTATAGCCCATGAGAGCCTTCCCTTCAAACCCATAATATCCTCACGTTGAAGCCCATCAGCCCCTTCCCTTCAAGCACATTATACCTTCGCCTTCATGCAAACCATA
>JAUUDZ010048693.1:0-10544 GCA_032361705.1 Panulirus versicolor | reverse complement strand
TATCCAAGCTAGGTACCCAGTTTATCGACCAACCCCTAGGGGACGATGAACAGCTGAGTTGACTGCGGACCGACTGAAATGTCCCGGATCAGTACCTGTGCGGGCTGGACCTCGGGCGGCCCGTGAAAGCATCATGGTCAGCAACGCTAACCGCCATGACACAGAGGTATTCAGTTTCAGGCATGCACTAACTGAATGACGTCACTAGGTGCCAGATCATCCACACACTAGATTATCCACAAACAAGGCTATCCGGACATTAGGTCATCGACATACTAGGTCATCCACAAACTAGGCCATCCACACGCTAGGCCATCGACACACTTGGTCATCCACACACTAGGCCATCCACACACTAGGCCATCCACACTGTCATCCACACACTAGTCCATCTACAAAATAGGTGATCAACAAGCAAGGCCATCCACATACTAGGCCATCCACACACTAGGTCATCCACACGCTATACCATCCACACGCTAGGTCATCCACACACTAGGCCATCTACAAACCAACTTATCCACACACTAGGCCACCTAAATACTAGGTTATCCACACAATAGACCATCCACACACTAGGTTAGCTATATACTAAGCCATCCACATACTAAGTTATCCACATACTATAGGTTTTCCACACACTAGACCTACCCACACACTAGACCAAACCACGCACTAGGCCATCCACTCTACATCATTCACACCCAAGGCCATCCACATATTGTTATCCACACACTAGGCCATCCACATACTAGGTCATCAATACGCTAGGCCATTCACACAATAAGACATCCACAAGCTAGACCATCCACACGCTAAGCCATCCACACACTAGGTCATCCATACGCTATACAATCCACAAGCTAGGTCATCCACACGCTAGGTCATCCACACACTAGGCCATCCACAAACCAAGTTATTCACACACTAGGCCATCTAAATACTAGGTTATCCACACAATAGACCATCCACACACTAGGTTAGCCATACACTAAGCCACCCACATACTAGGTTATCCCCATACTATAGGTCTTCCACACACTAGACCAAACCACACACTAGACCAAACCACGCAGTAGGCCATCCACTCTACATTATTCACACAGAAGGCCATCCACACACTATGTTATCCACACACTGGGCCACCCACATACAGGTCATCCACACGCTAGGCCATTCACACAATAGGACATCCACAAACTAAACCATCCACACGCTAAGCCATCCACACACTAGGTCATCCACACGCTAAGCCATCCAGGCGCAAGGGTATCCACACACAAGGCCATCCACGCCCTAGGCCACCCACACATTAGGCCATCCACACGCTAGACCATTAACACACTAGGCCATCCATACACTAGGCCATCCACACACAAGGCCAAACATACATCAGTCCATCTACATACTAGGCCATCCGCACACTAGTCCCTCCACATACTAGACCATCTGTACACTAGACCATCCACATACTAGGTCATCCGCAAACTAGGCCACCCACACACTAGACCACCCACAAGCTAGGCCTTCCACACACCAGTCCATACACATACTAGACCATCTGTACACTAGACCATCTACATACTAGGCCATCAACATAATAGGCCATCCATACACTACGCCAACTCACGCAAGGCCATATGTATATTAGGCCATCCACACACTAGGCCGTGAACACGCTAGACCATCCACACGCTAAGCCATCCACACACTAGGCTATCCACACACTAGGCCATCCACACACCAGACCATCCATACGCAAGGCCATCCACACACTAGGCCATCAATACACACCAGTCCATTTACATACTATGCCATCTGCACACTAGACCATCCGCACACTAGGCTACCCACACCATAGGCCGTCCAAATACTTGGCCATACACACACTAGGCCATCAACAAATTTGGCTTTCCACATACTAGGCCATACACACACAAGGCCATACAAATAATAAGCCATCCACATACTACATTATCCACACACTGTTATCCACACAAAAGACCATCCACATACTAGGTTATCGACACACTAACCCACCCACATACTAGGCCATCCACATACTAGGTTATCCACACATAAGGCAATTCACACACTTGGCCATCTACGCACTAGGTTACTCACACATTAGGAAATCCATGTACAAGGTTATCCACACTAGGCCATCCACACACTATGTAATCCACACACTAAGTTTTCTACACATTAGGACATCCAAATACTAGGTTATCCACACATCAGACCATACACATACTAAGTTATCCACACACTAAGCCATCAACACACTATGTTATCCACACACTAGGCCACCCAAATACTAGGTTATCCACACAATAGGCCACCCATACACTAGGTTATCCATACACTAAGCCATCCACATACTAGGTTATCCAAATATCATACGTCTTCCACACACTAGACCAAACCACACACGAGACCAAACCACGCACTAGGCCATCCACTCACTACGTTATTCACATACAAGGCCATCCACACGCTATGCTATCCACACACTAGGCCATCCACATACTAGGCCATCCACACACTTGTTATCCACACACAAGGCTATCCACATACTAGGTCAACCACACACAAGGCCATCCATATACTAGGTCATCCATACACAAGGTCATCCACACACTAGACCATCCACAAAATAGGTTATCCACATATCAGGTCACCACACACTAAGTGACTCACACATTAGGCCATCCACACACTAGGCCATCAGGACACTAGGTCATCCACACAACAGGCCATCCACACACTAGGTTATCCACACAATAAGCCATCCAAATACTAAGCCATCACACACTAGGTTATCTACACGCTAGACTATCTACACACTAGACTATTCACACACTAGGCCATCCACATTCTAGTCCATCGCACACGAAGCCACCCACATACTAGGTTATCCAAACATTAGGCCATCCACATACTGGGCCATCTCACACTAAGCAATCCACACACTAGGATATCCACGCATCAAGTTATCCGCGTACTCGGTTATCAATACATTAGGCCATCCACTCACTAAGCCATCCACACAATAAGCCATCCACACACTAGTTTATCCACGTACTAGGCCATCCACACACTAGGCCATCCACACACTAGGCCATCTACACACTCGATTATCCACACATCAGGCTATCCACACGCTAGGCCACCCACATACTGGCTATCACACACTAAGCTATCCACATGCTAGGCCATCCACACACTAGATCATAAACACACTAGGCCATCCGCACACTAAGCCATCCACACACTAGGTCATCCACACGCTAGGTCATCCACATGATAGGCTATCCACATACTAGGCCATAACACGAGGACATCCACAAACTGGATTTTCCACATACTAAGCCATCCACACACTAGGTTATCCACACACTACGTCATCCACACAATAGGCCATCCACATGGGCCATTCATACACTAGGTCATCCACACACTAGGTTATACACACAGGTCATCCACACAACTGGCCATCAACACACTAGGTTATGCACATACTAGGCCATTCACGCTGTCATCCGCATACTATGCCATCCAGACACTAAGCCATCCCCATAATAGGTTATCCATACACTAGACCATCAACACTCTAGGTTACCTACACACTATGCCATTTACATACTAGGCCATCTACACACTAGGCCATCCACACGCTATGTTATTTACACAATAGGCCATCCACACGCTATGTTATGTACACACTAGGCCATCCATACACTAGGCCATCCACACACTAAGCCATCTACACACTAGGCCATCCCCACACAAGGCCATCCGAACACTAGTCCATTCACATATTAGGCTATCCGCACACTAGTCCATTCACATACTAGACCAGCTGTACACTATACCATCCACATACTAGGCCATCCACACACTAGGCCATCCACACACCAGGCCATCTACACACTAGGCAGTCTAAACACTAGGCCATTCGCACACCAGTCCATCCACATACTAGGCCATCCGCACACCAGTTCATTCACATACTAGACCACCTGTACATTTCACCATTTACATACTAGGCCATTCACACACTCGGCCATCCAAGCACTAGGCCATCCGCATAACAGTCCATCCACATACTAGGCAATCAGCACACTAGGCCATCCACACATCAGTCCATCCACATACTAGGCCATCCGCGCAATAGGCCATACACACACTACATCATCAACACACTAAGCCTCCACACGCAAGGCCATCTGCACATTAGGCCATCAACACACTTGACCATCCACACGCTAGGCCATCCACACACAACGCCATCCACACACTTGGCCATCTGCACACCAGTCCATCCACATACTAGGCCATCCACACACCAGTCCATCCACACGCTAGGCAATCCGCACACTAAGCCATCCACATACTAGGCCATCCACGCACTAGGCCATCCTCACACCAGTCCATCCACATACTAGGCCAAGCACACACTAGGCCACTCACATACAAGGCCACCCGCAAACAAGGCCATCCTCACACCAGTCCATCCTCACACAAGGCCATGCACATACTAGGATATCCTTACACTAAGCCATCCACATATTGGGTTATCCACATACTAGGTCAGCCACACACTAGACCATCCACACAATATGTCATCCACACACAAGGTTATCCACGTACTAGGCCATCCACACACTATGCCATCCACACACTGGGACATCCACACAATAGGTTATGCACTTACTAGGTCATCCACACACTAGGTCATAAACCCACTAAGCCATCCGCACACTAAACCATCCTCACACTAGGCCATCCTCACACTAGGCCATCCTCACACTAGGTTATGCACAAATTAGGCCATCCAACATACAAGACCATCACACACTACGCCATCCACACACAAGGTTATCTACATGCTAAGCCATCCATACGGTAAGCCATCCTCATACTAGACCATCCACACACACTAGGTTATCCCCATACTAGGCCATCCACACGTTAGGCCATCCACACACTAGGTTATCCACACACCAGGCCATCCACACACTAGGGTAACCACACAGGCATCCACACGCTAGGCTATCCACATACTAGGCCATTACACACTAGGCCATTCACACACCAGGCCATCCACATACTAAGCCATCCACGCACTAGGCCATCCACATACTAGGTTATCCACACATTAGGCATCCACACGCTGGACCATTAACACGCTAGGCTATCCACATGCTAGGCCAGCACACATTAAGCCATCTACACAGGCCATCCATACAACAGGCCATCCAAACAAAAGACAATCCACATACCAGGCCACCCACACACTAGGCTATCCACAGACTAGGTTATCCACACGCTAGGCCATCCATAAAACAGGCCATTCACATACTAGGCCATACACACACAAAGCTATCCACACACAAAGGCCATTGTCACACAGTTATTCACACAATAGGCCATCCACACACAAGGCCATTGTTACATGGTTATTCACAAAAAAAGGCCATCCACACACTAGGCCATACACCCACTAGACTATCCACACACTAGGCCATCCATACACTAGGTTATCCACATACTAGGCCATCCACACACTGGGTTATTCACACACTAGGCCACTGTCACACTAGGCCACTGTCACACTAGGTTATTCACACAACAGGCCATCCACACACTAAACCATCCACACTCTAGGTTATCCACACACTAGGCCATCCACAAAACAGGTTACCCACACACTAGGCTATCCACACACTAGGCCATCCACACACCAGGTTATCTACACACTAGGCTATCCACACACTGTCATCCACACAGCAGGTTATCCACACACTAGGCCATCCACACGCTAGGCTATCCACACACTAGGTTATCCACACACTAGGTCATCCACACACTAGGTTATCCACACCCACTAGGCCATCCACACACTAGGCTATCCACACACAAGATTATCCACACACTAGGCCATCCACACACTAAGTTATCCACACATTAGCCCACCCACACACTAGGCTATCCACATCCTAGGTTATCCACACACTAGGTTATCCACACACTAGGCCATCCACACAACAAGCCATTCACATAATAGGCCATCCACACACTAAGCTATCCACACACTAGGATATCCACACACTATGCCATCCACTCAACAGGCCATTCACATACTAGGCCATCCACACACTAGGCCATCCACACACTAGGTTATCCACACACTAGATTATCTAATTACCCACAGGCTAACGTCATTACATGGAAGGGTAAACCTGTCGCGCTCAGGTCGCCATGCTCATGGGTTTAACTTGCCATACACAAAGGTTCAAGTCGCCATGCTCAGGTTTAAGCCGCTATGTTCAAAGGTTTAAGTTGCCATACACAAGGGTTTAAGTAGTCATGATCAGGTTTAAGTCGCTAAGTTCAAAGGCTTAACTTGCCATACACAAAGGTTTAACTTGCGATGCTCATAGGTTTAAGTTGCTATGTTCAAGGTTTAAGCTGCCATGCACAAAGGTTTAAGTCGCCATGCTCATGGGTTTAACTTGCCAAACACTAAGATTTAAGACGCCATGCTCAGGTTTAAGTCGCTATGTTCAAAGGTTTACGTTTCCATGCACAAAGGTTTAAGTCGCCACGCTCAAAGGTTTAAGTTGCCATGCTCAAAGGTTTACGTCGCCATGCTCAAAGGTTTAAATTGCCATACTCGCAGGTTTAAGTTGCTATACACAAAAAAATTAAGGCACCATGCTCATAGGTCTAAGTTGCTATGTTCAAGTTGCCATGCACGAAGGTTTTAGTCGCCATGCTTAAAGATTTAAATCCCTATGAACAAACGTTTAAGTCACCATATACTAATAGGTTTAAGTTGCCATATTCGTAAGTTTAGGTCGCCATGCTCAAAGGTTTCAATTGCCATACTCAGAGTTTAGTTCGCCATGTTAAAACGTTTAAGTTGCCACACTCAAATGTTTAATTCGTTATGCTTAAAGTCGTAAGCTGCCACAGTCAAAGGTTTAAGTTGCCATGCTCAAAGTATTAAGTCGTCATGTTTGTAGTTTAAAGTTGCCATACTCATAGGTTTGAGTCGCAATGCTGCAAGGTACAAGTCGCCATACTCAAAGGTCTAATTTGCCACTCTCAAAGGTTTACGTCGCCATGCTCAAGGGTTTACGTCGCCAAGCTCAAAGGTTTACGTCGCCATGTTCACAGGTATACGTCGCCATACTCAAAGGTTTACGTCGTCATGCTCATGGGTTCACGTCGCCATGCTCAAGGGTTTACTTCGCCATGCTCAAGGGTTTATGTCGCCATGCTCAAAGGTTTACGTCGCCATGCTCATGGGTTCACGTCGCCATGCTCAAGGGTTTACTTCGCCTTGCTTAAAGGTTTACGTCGCCATATTCAAAGGTTTACTTAGCCACCATAATATTACAACTTTCACCTCCACACACTCACCACTGACACTGTCACACACTCACCACTGACACTGTCACACATTCACCACTGTCTACCATGCACTCCCTACCCACAACCATGCACTGTCCAAATATGGACAGTCAAATTTGCTTGATCTTTAACTTATTCCCCTGAACTTAACACAGACATATTGGCAAGTTCAACCAATGATGGCCAGATCTTGTCTCAGACCTTACTGGTAAGTTCAAACAGAGGTGGCCAGAACTTGACTCAAACCTCCCGGTGAGTTCAAGCAGAGATGGCCAGAACCTGTGTGACTCAGACCTTCTGGTAGATTCAACCAGAACATGATAGACCGAGTCCCCGCGTCCCAGGGGAGTACTGACCTGATCCATCAGTCACTTTCCACATTCCTTCAACAACCCCCTGCATCAGGTGGCCGGCTGGAATCACTTCAGAAGTCTCTCCTCTCACTGCGGCCGACCACCAGAGTCCCCGAGGGAAGAGTGGCGTCCTTCAGGATCCTCTCCCGCCTCCTACTTGTTTTTCTCGTCTTCATCACCTCTGTTGTTGCTTGACAAGGCTCTATCATCTTCACTTGTATCCCATTTGTATTCCCATATCCCTGAAGTCCACTCCACCCATATCCATGCATCAAATGTGTCTCGCTCCATTACCCCAGACCTGCCGTACATACATATGGGTCACGGAGAGATGGCGAGGGTACAGGACGGGACACTGACCCACCAATATGGGTCGACAACAGATGGATGAAGCCACATGAACGGTCCAGCGCACACAACATTACCTCCCCAGTCTTCTGTCCTTTAAGTACGTAAACTTATCAATAATGCTAGTCTTCCACATCTTATTACCCAGTGGGTGTGTCGAGCTGCGCTGGCTCAACAAAGGTGTGGTGCTGGCTGCCCCGTAAACCTCAGCCTGGTGACTCATGCCTCTTGCATGGCCAACCGTTATTTATGAAGCTTTGTCAGCGCCACCAGACCTGCCTGCCTGCCGCCTGCTGCTGCCACCTGCTCCCGTGGGGAGAGTTTACCTACAGCTACTTATATCGTGTGTCGGGGATGGTCTCCCTCAGGTAATACATCGTAGCCCATCAGGAACAGCTTCTTTATGGCTATATCTTATACACCTCGAAGATGATGGCTTACTTGCAGCTATTGTAACAGCTCAGTAGCGGTGGTTTACCACGGCTGTTTCAACGTAACTCAAATAGGATAGTTTACCACAACTAGTATAACAGCTCGACGGGCATGCTCAACTCACTAGTATTGCACGAGCCTCACCATTTGTTGCACTGGTCCCTGTTGTACTAGTGGTATACACACGCCACACTAGACTAACCAATGCTGTACAGTTGACGGAGATCTACATGAACCATCCATGTCAACTTCGGCTGAGATCTTTTCCGTAGTTGTTAAGGTGTTTATCTAAGATGCTTCAGTTTCAGTCTAGACCACCCAGCTCAGATGGCCGGGTCAGCTGCCTCAAACCGTCCGTGGCACCGTGGACGACAGAGTCAGCTGCACTAAGTGTACGTGGCAGCCTGGATGGCCGGGTCAGGAGCCCCAAGCGTCCGTGTTGAACTTCGTCAGCGTAAGAGAGGGTGGTTCTCAAGATGATGGTGCGGTATGAATGACGGACGGACGACGGACATGGCACTCAGAACACGTGCAAAGGACGACGGACGAGGCACATGGCGTACGTGTAACGAACCAGGGATGATAAGTGGATATGACACTGTTACTCTAAATGATGTCAATCTAATAAACTGTTCTTAGTCCAACTTTACTGTGTTCTGAACTTGCCCTAAACAATCACCTGCATACAGTAGTCTCATTATCCCAGAATTAGCGAAGAGAAACAAGACGCGTATGGACAAACACAGCCAGGTTAGCACCACACGGTATCGAGATGAGCCGAGGATCTGAAGGTAAGTTACACTGTAATTCACAGGAAAAAAAAAAAAAAACGATTGCAGTAGAACTCGCAGGAGGAGGAAAGGTAGACCAGTGCTTCAGGAGGAAGGTAGCAGTCCATGGGAGCTCTTGATTTATGTTACCAAACCGAAATACGTAACACCAGAAGGAGACGGGCGAGACTCTGAGAGATACTCTCCTACAAATGCGAGATTACAAAACGTACAAGTTACCTCCACGCCAGAAATGATGATGACGCCAAGCCTTGAAATCTTGTCTCTGAAGTGTGTGTGTGTGTGTGTGTGTGTTAGAGGGGGGGGAGAGAGACTGAGGGTATACCGAACTACTCTAGTTTACATATTACAGGTCCAAACTGCTGTTAAGAGTGCAGGCATCTCTAGGGATGCTGAGGAAGGAAATGAAGTGGTGCATAGATTATTTCTGGGTATATACGTGGGACCTTGGAAGGTATAGGTCGATAACTTCCCAGCAGACCAGACATAACGTAATCAGTCCTGACCAAGATAATTTAAAAATCATGAAGTATCCAGCCCTCACCCGGTTCCCGAGACACACTGTTGCGGCTTTGGGCCAAAGTCTGACAGTCGCCCAGTTTTCGGTTCGAGACAGCAACACCTCAGTAGCTACTACCTACCTGCCTGTATCTGACAAATTACGATCTTCGTGAAACAATGTCTTACATTTTACATTGCTGTCAAACTACTTTTACCGATGAAGTTATTCCATACACGGGAATTACAAGAATGGACAACATTTTCTCTGATTTTTTTGACGAATTGATATTTTTGCGAGTGTCTGTCGGGCCCACTACATCAAACACATTTTTGAGCTTGGCGTCATGACAATGATATTCACGTAAGTCATGGTCGGGTTTGTTCCGCTATCAAAGGTTCAATTTAAGCCGAGGCACTTTTTACAAAAAGGGCGGAAAAAGTTGGGTTTTACTCAACGTTTTTGTGACGGGAACGCTTGAAGAGCATCCTTTGTTGATTGTTTTGATGCTACCGCCTCCTGCTGCATCATTGTTAGGTGATTAGTGTTGTATTGTGTAGTGCAAGTACAGCTGCCACTATATAGGCACGAATTAATGATTACACACACACACACACACACACACACACATATATATATATATATATATATATATATATTTATTTATTTATTTATTTATCTATCTATTTATATATCAAA
>JAUUDZ010048692.1:0-21169 GCA_032361705.1 Panulirus versicolor | reverse complement strand
AAAACTACCCTTCATCCATAACCATAAAACCTACAATTCAATCATTACCATAACCATCGACCCTCATTCCGTCACCATAAACTACCTGCCTTTCATCCATATCCATAATCAGCTCTTCATTTATCCATCCTCATAACCAGCACGTCATTCATCCAACATAAACAACAAGTCCCTCATCCATATCTCTAACCAAATTTCCTTATATCAATTACCATAAACAACTTGCCCTTCAACGATCACCATAACCTACTTACCCTTTATCCATCACCATAACCAACCTGCCCTTAATCATGACTACAACGAACCAGCCCTTCTTCCAATATCATAACTAACTTGTCCTTACATTACCGTAACCATCTGTTCTTTCATCCAGGACCTTAAACAATTTACCCTTCAACCATTGCCATAACCTACCGACCATTCATCCATGACCATGCCAAACATGCCCTTCCTTCATCACCCTTTGACCATCACTATAACGAACCTGCTCTTCTTTCATCACCATAACTATGTACCATTCATCTATCACAATAATCAACCAGTTTTATCTATCACCATGACCAATCTGGCTTTCATCCATCACCATAGCCAAAATGCTCCTTTAACCATCACCACAAACAAGCTGCCCTTAATATATCACCATAATCAATCTGCCCCTCATCCATCATCATATCCAACCTGCTCTTCAACCCTTCCCATTCTTGACCTGCCCTTTATCCATCACCATAAACAATCAGCCCTTCATTCATCATCATAACGAGCCCACCTTTCATCCTTTTATATAAATAGGCTGCCCTTCATCTATCACCATAAGAAACCTACCGTTTACCCACTACCATAAACATCATGCCCTTCATTCATCTCCACAGACAACTTATCATTCAACTATAACCATAACCAGCTTGTTCTTCAATCGTCACCATGACCAGCCTACACATCATCTATCACCATAATCAATTTCCACTTCATCCATAACTATAACCAATCTGCTTTTCATACATCACCATAACTAACCTGCCGTTCAACCATCACTATAATCAACCTGCTCTTCATGCGCTATTATAACCAACCTACCCTTCATCCATCAACATAAAAACCCACCCTTCAACTATTACCATAACTACCAGCCCTCCCTCCATCACCATAAACTACTTACCTTTCATCCATCTCCATTACCAGGTCTTCATTTATCCATCCTCATAACCAGCCCTTGATTCATCCTTCATAAACAACAAGCCCCTCATCCATATCTGCAACCAAATTGCCTTTCCTCAATCACCATAAACAACTTGCCCTTCAGCGATCATCATAACTTACTTACCCTTCACCCATCACCATAACCAACCTGCCCTTTAATCATCACTATAACCAAGCAGCCCTTCTTCCAATGTCATGAATAACCTGTTGTTTCATTACCGTAACCATCTGTTTCTTCATCCAGCACCTTAAACAATTTACCCTTCAACCATTACCCTAACCTACCAACCATTCATCCATCACCATACCCAACATGCCCTTCCCTCATCACTCTTTGATCATTACTATAACGAACCTGCTCTTCTTTCATCACCATAACCATGTACCCTTCATCTATCACAAAAATCAACCAGTTTTATCTATCACCATAAGCAATCTGGCTTTCATCCATCACCATAGCCAAAATGCTCCTTTAACCATCAGCACAAACAAGCTACCCTTAATCCATCACCATAATAAATCTGCCCCTCATCCATTATCATAACCAATTTGCCATTCGGCCATCACCATAAACAAATTGCCCTTCAACCAACTCCATTACCAACCTACAAATCATTTATCACTATAACCAATTTGCCCTTTAAATATCATCATAATTCATCCCATTTCTGACTACTTATAATCCATCACCATAACCAACCTACCATTCATCCAAGACCATAATGAAGCTATCTTCTATCCATCGACATTAGCAACCTGCCCTTTAACCATGAATATACCCAACGTACCCTTCATCCATCGCCATAATTAAACTGACCTTCATGCATCACTACAACCAACCATCTTTTCATCCATCACCATAACCAACCTGTCCTTTATCAATCTCCATAACCATCCTGCTATTCATCCATCGCTTTAACTAACTTGCCTTCAACTATCACCATAACCAACCTACCCTTCACCCATTACCATAAGCAACCTACTTCTCAGCCATCACCATAAACAACCTACCGTTCAACAATCATTATAACCAGCTTGTCCTTTATCCATCACCTTAACCATCCTGCCCTTCATCCTCCACATAAACAATCTTAAGCAACTTACGCTTAATCCATCACCATAACAAACCTGCCCTTTATCTATGAGTAGACCCAAGCTGCCCTTCATACGTCACCATAATCTACCTACTCTTCATCGATCACCATAACCAACCTGTCCTTCATCCATCACTGTAACCAACCTGCTGTATATCCATCACTTTAGCCATCCTGCCCTTCAACCATAATCATAAGCAACCTACCCTTAACTCATAACCAAAAACAACGTACCTTTCAACCATAACCATATACAACTTACCCTTCAAACATCACTAGAACCAGCGTGTCTTTCATCCATCACTATAACCATTTTTCCCTTCATTCATCACCATAAGCAACCTACCCTTCAACCATCGCCATAACCAATTTACCCTTTATCGATCACTATAATCACTATAACCAATATACCTTTCATCCATAACCATAACCAAGATGCCCTTCATCCATCACCATAACCAATTTACCTTCATCCATCACCATAAACAACCTGCCCTTCATCCACAACCATAAATTAACTGTCTTTCACCCATCATCATAACGAACCTGTCTTTCAAACTTCATATCCAACATATCCTTCATCCAACACCATAAACAACCTACTCTTCATCCATAACCGTAAACCACCTATCCTTAAACTATCACTTTAACCAACTTACCATCCATCACCAAAACCAACCTCCCTTTCATCCATCACCATAACGAACCTACCCTTCCTTCATCATCCTAACTATTGTGCCCTTCTTCCATCACCATAGCCTACCTGCAATTAATTCATCACTATAATCAACCTGCACTTCCTTTATTACCATAACCAACCTACAGTTTTAACCATCACCATAACCAAACCACTCTTACTTCATCACCATAACTAGGTTACCCTTCGTCTATCCCAATAATCAATCTGTATTTACCCATCACCATTACCGATGGTCTTGAGCCATCACCATAGCCAAAATACTCCTTTAACCATTACCATAGCCAACCTACCCTTAATCCATTACCATAACCAAATTGCCCTTCATCCATCATCATAACCAAGTGGCTATTCATCCATCACTGTTTCCAACCTGCCTTCCATCATCACCATGAACAACTTGCCCTTCAACCATGAACATAAGTAAACTACCGTTCATCTACCAACATAACCATCCTGCCCCTCAAACATCACCATAACTCATCACAATTTCAATTACTCTAAATCCATCACTGTAACCAGCCTGTCCTTCATCCATCACCATCATCAACCTACCCTTCGTCCATTACTATAACCAACTTGACCTTCAACCATCACCATAAGCAACCTACCATTCATCCAAGACCATAATCAACCTACCCATCGTCCATAACCATAACTATCCTGCCTTTCAACTATGATTATGTGCAACCTGCCCTTCATCCAAAACCATAACTAATCTACTCTTCATCCATCACCATAAACAACCAATTTTCACCCATCACCATAATCAACCTGTCCTTCATCCATCACCACAACCAACCTGTTATTCATTCATCACTTAAACCATCTTGCCTTTCAATCATCAACATAAACAACCTACCCTCTATCCATCACCATAAATAAACGACCTTTCAAACATCACTATAATCAACCTACCCTTCAACCATCATCATAACCAACTTGCTCTTCATCCAACATCATAACCAACCTATTCTTCATCCATTACCATAACCAACCTGCTTTTCATCCATCATTTAAAACAATCGCTCGCTTAACTACCAGTACAACTAACCTGCCTATAATCCATCACTATAACCAACCTGTTATTCATTCATCCATTGAACCATCCTGTCCTTCAACCATCATCATAACTAACCTATCCTTCATCCATCACCATAAACAACCTACCTTTCAATCATCACCATAAAATACGTACTCTTGAACCATCACTATAACCAGCATGTTCCTCATCCATCACCATAACCATCCTGCCCTTCATCCATCACCATAAAGAACCTACCCTTCAACCATCACCATATCCAACTTACCCTGTATCCCTTACTATAACCAACCTGCCCTTCATCCAACACCATAACCAACCTGCCCTTCAACCATGATTATAACCAACCTATTCTTCATCCATCATCAAAACCATATAAACTAACCTACCTTTCAACCACCATCATAACCAACCTACCCACATCCATCACCATAGATAACCTACCTTTCAGCCATCACCATAATCAACTTACCCTTCAAAAATCACCGTAACCAGCCTGCCCTTCATCCATCACCTTACCCATTCTGCCCTTCAGCTATCAACATCCAACCTACTCTTCAATCATCACCATAACCAAGTTACCCTTTATCCATCACCATACACAACCTGCCCCTCATTCATCACCATAACCAATCTGCCCTTCATCCATCACCATAAACAACCTCTCTTTCGACCATCACCATAACCAGCTGTCACCATAACCAACCTACCCTTTGTCCATTTCCGTAGCCAACCAGCCCTTGCTTCATCACCATAACCAGCCTCTCTTCATATACTATCGTAAATAACTTGCCATTCATCTATTACCATGAATGCCCTATCATCTGACACAGTAATTAACCTACCTTTACCCATCGCTATATCCAATCTGGCCATCATCCATCACCATGGCCAACATGCTCTATTTTCCATTACCATAACCACCTTGCCCTTCCTCCTATCATCTAATCCACTTTGCCATTCATCCATCACCATAACCAACCTGCCCTTCAAACATTACAATAATTTATCACCTTCCAAACTGCTCATCCATCACCATAAACAACTTGACTTTCATCCATCTCCAAAACCAACGTGCTCTTTAACAATCGCCATAACTAACATGCCCTTCAACCATCACTATAACCAACCAGCCCTTATTCACTATCATAATCAACCTATCCTTCATCCATCACCATAATCAGCCTGCCCTTCATTCATCTCTACAGACAACTTATCCTGCAACTATCACCATAAACAGCCTGTCTTTCAATGGTTACCGTGAACAGCCTACCCTTCACCCACAACCATAACTAACTTATCCTTCATCCATCACTATAACCAATTCCCTTCATCCATCACCATAACTAATCTGCCCCTTAATCATCACTATAACCAACCTGTCCTTCAAGCACTATCATAACCAACTTACCTTTCATCCATCACCATAACAACCTACCCTTTAGCCATAGGTATAACCCATTTCCCTTCATTAATCATCATAACCAACCTGCCCTTCATTCATGACCATAACCAATCTGCCTTTCATCCATCACCATAATCAACCAGCCCCTCATCGATCTCAATAACCTACCCTTCAACAATCACCATAACCAGCCTGTCCTTTATGCATCACCATAGCCATCCTGCCATTCATCTATCACCATAATCAATCCACTTTTCAACCATCACCATAACCAACCTACCCTTCTTGCGTCACTATGTCCAATTTACCCTTCAACAATCACCTCATCCAACTTACCCTTTATAAATCACACAACCTACGCTCATCCATAACCATAAAAACCTATCGTTCATCCACAACTATAAATAACCAACCCATCGACCATCACCATAACCAACCTGCCCTTTCATCATCACCATAGCCAAATGATTCTTCAACCGTCACCTTAACCAAACTAGCCCTCAACGGTCACCATAACCAGCCTGTCCTTCGTCCATCACCATAACCATCCTGCCCTTCAATTATCACCATAAACAAACCTACTCTTCAACCATCGCCATAACAAACTTACCCTTCTTCCGTCACCATATCCACCTTACTCCTCATCAATCACTATATCCAACTTAACCTTCATCCATCACCATAAACAACCTACCCTCATACGTAACCATAAAAAACTACCCTTCATCCATAATGATAAACAACCAACTCTTCAACTATCACCATAACCATCCTGCCCTTTCGTCATCATCATACCCAACTGATTCTTCAACCATCACCTTAACCAACCCACCCTTCAACAATCACCATGACCAGTCTGTCCTTCATCCATCACCATAATCATCCTGCCCTTCATCCATCACCATAAACAACCTACTCTTCAACAATCACCATAACCGACTTACCCTTCTTCCATCACCATATCCAACTTACCCTTCATCCATCACCAAGAACAACCTACCCTTCATCCATAACCATAAAGAATCAATCCTTCAACCATTACCATTACTAACTTTCACTTTCTTCATCACCATAACCAACCGACCCTTCAAGCACCACCAAAGCCAACCTATCCTTCCTTATCACCATAGCCAACCTACCCTTCATCTATCATCATAATGAGGTTGCCCTTTGTCCATTAGTATAACTAGTCTACCCTTCATCTATCACAATAATCAGCCGGCCCTTATCCATCACCATAACCAACCTGCCCTTCCTTCACCATCATAACAAGCTGAACCTTCATCTATCATCATAATCACCTTGCCCTTTATCCATTATCATAATAAACCTACCCATCATCTATCACAATAATCAACCTGCCTTTATCTATCACCATAACCAATCTGGCCTTCATCCATCATCATAGCCAAAATGTTCTTTTAGCTATATGCATAATCTACCTATCCATCTTCAAAAACCATCACCAATTGGCCCTTCATCCATCATCATAAGCAATTTGCTATTCGTCCTTCACTTTAACCAACTTGCCTTTCAACCATTACCATTACCAACCTACCCTTGATACATCACTAGAACCAACTTACTTTTCAAGTATCACGATAACTAGCATGCCACTTGTCCATCACCATAAACGACCTGTATATCATCCATCACCATAAGCAACCTGCCCTTCAACCATCACCCTAGACAACTTGCCCTTCATACTTCACCATAACCAACTTACCCTGTATCATCGCCATAACGAACCTACACTTCATCCATCACCATAACCAGCTTACCCTGTATCATCGCCATAACGAACCTACACTTCATCCACCACCATAACCAGCCAGCCATTCAACCATGATTATAACCATCCTGCCTTTCATCCATTACCATAATCAACCTACTCTTCATCCATCACCATAATTAACCTGCCCTTCATCCATCACTATAACCAACCTGTTATTCATCCACCACTTTAACCAACCTGCCTTTCAACCATAATCATAACCAACATACCCTTGATCCATTTCTATAAGCAACCTACCTCTCAACCATCACCATAACCTACTTACCCTTCAACCATCACTGTAACCAGCCTGTCTTTCATTCATCACCATAACCATCCTGCCCTTCATCTATTACCATAAACAACCTATATTTCAACCATCATCATAATCACCTCCTTATTCATCACCATAACCAACCTACCTTTCATCTAACACCAAAATCAACCTGCCTTTTATTCATCACCATAAACAACCTACCCTTGAACCATCACCATAACCAATTTACCCTTCATCCATCACCATAACCAACCTGCCATTATCCATAACCATAAATCCCCTACTCTTCAAACGTCACCATAACCAGCCTCTCCTTCAACCGTCACTATACTCAACCTACACTTTTTTTCGTTACCATAGTCAACCAGCCCTTGCTTCATCAACATAACGAGCCTCCCCTTCATATTATCAAAAATATCTTGCTCTTCGTCCATTACCATAACTAACCCATCATCTGTCACAATACTTAACTTGCCTTTATCCATCACCATAACCAATTTGGCCATCATCCATCACAATGGCCTACATGCTCTTTTTACCATTACCATAACTAACCAACCTACCCTTCATCCATTACCATAACCAATTTGCCCTTCATTCATCATCTTCTCCAATATGCCATTCATCCATCACCCTAACTGACCTGCCCTTCAAACATCACCATAATTCATCTCTTTCAAACAACTCATCCATCACCATAACCAACCTGCGGTCCAACCATCTCCATAAGTAATGTGCCCTATAAACCATCAGCGTAACTAACTTGCCCTTTAACCATCATTATAACCAACCTGCCCTTCATCCATCACCATAGCCAGTCTGTCCTTCGTCCATCACCATAACCGTCCTGTCCTTCATCCGTAACCATAAACAACCTACCTTTCAATCGACACCATAACTAACTTATCCTTCTTCCATCACCATATCCATCCTACCCTTCATCCATCACCATAAACAATTTACCCTTCAACCATCACTATAACCGTTTCACACATCAATAATCACCATAACCAACCGCCCCTCATCCATCACCATAAGGAACCTACTCTTCAACCATCACCATAACCATCCTGCCCTTCCATTATCACCATAACCAATTGATTCTTTATCCATCACCTTAACCAACCTACCATTCAACCATCACCATATCCAGCCTGTCCTTCATCCATCACCATAACCATCCTGTCATTTATCCATACCATAAGCAACCTATTCTTCAACCAACCATTACCAAAACCGACTTACCCTTCTTCCATCACGAAATCCAACCTACCCTTCATCCATCACCAAAAACAACCTACCCTTCATCCATAACCATAAACAATCAATCCTTCAGCCATTACCATTACGAACCTTCACTTTCTTCATCATAACCAACGGAGCCTTCAAGCACCACCATAACCAACCTATCCTTCTTTTATCACCATAACCAACCTACCCTTCATCTATCACCATAATAAGGTTGCCCTTCGTCCATTAGTATAACTAGCCTACCCTTAATCTATCACAATAATCTACCCGCCATTATCCATCACCATAACCAACCTGCCATTCCTTCACAGCCATAACAAGCTGAACCTTCATCTATCATCATAATCAACTTGCCTTTCATCCATTACCATAATAACCTATTCATCATCTATCACTATAATCAACCTGCCTTCATCTATCACCATAACCAATCTGGCCTTCATCCATCATCATAGCCAAAAAATGCTTTTTTAACAATAAGCATAATCAACCTATCCATCATCTATAACCATCACCGACTTTTCCATCACCTATCATCATAGCCAATTTGCTATTCATCCATCATCATAACGTACCTGCCCTTCAAACATCACTATTCATGTTTCAAACTATTCCTCATCCATCAAAATGACCCACATGCCTGACACCCATAACAATAATATTCACTTCAACAGACGCTATAACCAATCTGCCCTTTAACTATCACCATACTAACCTGCCTTTAATACATAGCCATAGCCAACCTGACATGCAATAATCATTATGATTATCCTGCCTACAAATAATCACAAAGACCAACTTACCCTTCATCCATCAACAGATCCAACTTGCTTTTTAAGTTTTACGATAACTAACATGCCCCCTGGTCCATTACCATAAACGACCTACTCTTCATCCATCACCATAAACAACCTACCCTTCAACCATCACCATAAACAATTTGCCCTTCATCTTTCACCATAACCAACTGGCTTTTATCCATCACCATAAAAAATTTACCTCTCATCCATCAACATAACCAGCCTGCCATTCAACCATGATTATAACCAACCTGCCCTTCTTTCATCACCATAACCAACCTACTCTTCATCCATCAACGTAACCAACCTGCACTTCATCCATCATTATAACCAACCTGCTATTCATCCTTCACTTTAACCAACCTGCCTTTCAACTATCATCATAACCAACCTACCCTTGATACATCACTAGAGCCAACTTGCTTTTCAAGTATCACGATAACTAGCATGCCACTTGTCCATTACCATAATCGACCTGTATATCATCCGTCACCACAAACAACCTGCCCTTCAACCATCACTCTAAACAACTTGCCCTTCATCTTTTACCATAACCAACTTACCCTGTATCCATCACCATAACGAGCCTACCCTTCACCATCACCATAACCAACCAGCCATTCAACCGTGATTATAACCAACATGCCCTTCATTCACTGTCATAATCAATCTACTCTTCCTCCATCACCATAATCAACCTGCCCTTCATCCAGCTCTATAAACTACCTGTTATGAATTATCACTTTAACCAACCTGCCTTTCAACCATCATCATAACCAACCTACCCTTGATTCATCACCATAAACAACCTACCTTCCAACCATCACCATAACTAACTTACCCTACAACCATCACCATAACCAGCATGTCCTTCATTCATCACCGTAAGCGTCCTCCCCTTCATCTATAACCATAAACAACCCATAGTTGAACCATCACCATAACCAACCTACTTTTTATTCATTACCATAAACAACCTACCTTTCATCCATCACCAAAATTAACATGCCTCTCATTCATCACCATAAACAACCTACCTTTGAACCGTCGCCATAACCAATTTACCCTTCATCCATTACCATAATCAATCTGTCATTTATCCATAACCATAAATCCCCTACCATTCAAACATCACCATAACCAGCCTGTCCTTTATTCATCATAACCATCCTGCCCTTCACCTATTACCATAAACTACCTATGTTTCAACCATCACCATAACCAACTTACACTTTATCCATCACCATAAACAACCTACCTTTCATCCATCACCAAAATCAACCTACCTTTTATCCATCGCCATTAATAACCTACCTTTGAACCATCACCATAACCAATCTACCCTTCATCCATCACCATAACCAACCAGCCATTCATCCATAACCATATATCCCCTACCATTCAAACATTACCATAACCAACCCGTCCTTAAACCGTCACCATACTCAACCCACCCTTTTTCGATTACCATAGCCAATCAGCCCTTGCTTCAACAACATAACGAGCCTCCCCTTCATATTATCATAAATAATTTGCCCTTCGTCCATTACCATAACTAACATATCATCTGTCACAATAATTCACCTGCATTCATCCCTCACCATAACCAATTAGGCCATCATCCCTCACGATGGCCTACATGCTCTTTTTACCATTACCATAACTAACCAGCCTACCCTTCATCCATTACCATAACTAACTTGCCCTTCATCCATCATCTTATCCAATTTGCCATTCATCCATCACCATAACCAATCTGCCCTTCAAACATCACCATAATTCATTACCTTTCAAATAGCTCATCCATCACCATAACCAACCTGTGGTCCAACCATCTCCACAAGTTACGTGTCCTATAAACCGTCTCCGTAACTAACTTGCCCTTTAACCATCGCTATAACCTACTTACCCTTCATCAACCAGACTGTCCTTCATCCATCACCATAAACATCCTTCCCTTCATCCATCACCTTAAACAATTTACTCTTCAGCCATAACCATAACCATAACCAGCCGCCCTTCACCTATCACCATAAGGAACCTACCCTTCAACCATCACCATAACCAACTGATTCTTCAACTATCACCTTAACCAACCTACCCTTCAGCAACCATCATAACCATCATGTCCTTTACCTATCACCATAACCATCCTGCCCTTCATCCATCACCATAAACAACCTACTCTTCAACAATCGCCGTAACAAACCTACACTTCTCCATCACCATATCCAACTTACCCTTCATCCATCACCATATCCAACTTATCCTTCATCCATCACCATAAACAACCTACCTTAATTCATCAATAGCCATAACAACCTACCCTTCATTAACCATAATCAACCAGCCCTTCAACCATCACCACAACCAACCTGCCATTTCATCACCATACCCAACTGATTCTTCAACCATCACCTTAACCAACCAACCCTTCAACCATCACTATAATCAACCTGTCCTTCATCCATCACTATAACCAACCTGCTCTTCATCCATCACCACAATCAGCCTGTCCTTCATCCATCACTATAACCATCCTGTCTTTCATCCGAAACCTTGAATAACTTCCTCTTCAACCATCACCATAACCAACTTACCCTTATTCTATCATCATATCCAACTTACCCTTCAGCCGTCACCATAAACAACCGAACCTTTACATATAACCATAAGCAACCAATCCCTCAACCATCACCATAACCAACCTTCCTTTCCTTCATTACCATAACTAACTGATCTTTCAAGCACCATCATAACCAACCTGTCCTACCTTTATCACTATAATCAACCTACTCTTCATCTATCACCATAATGATCTTGCCCTTCGTTCTTTTTCATTACTAAACTACCCATCATTATTACAATAATCAGCCGGCCTTTATCCATCACCATAACCAACCTGCCCTTCCTTCACCACCATAACAAGCTGAACTTTCATCTATCATCATAATCATCTTGCCCTTCTTCCATTACCATAATAAACCTACCCATCATCTATCACAAAATCAACCTGCCTTTATCTATCACCATAACCAGTCTGGCCTCCGTCCATCATCATAGCCAAAATGCTCTTTTAAGCATATCCATAGCCAACCTGTCCGTCATCAATAGCCATCACCAACTTGCCCTTCATCCATCATCATAGCTAATTTGCTATTCATCCATAACCATAACTAACCTGCCCTTCAAACATCACCATAATTCATGTTTCAAACTACTTCTAATCCATCAAAATGACCTACATGCCCTACATCCATCTCAATAACTAACGTGCACTTCAACCGTCGCCATAACCAACCTACCTTTCAATTATCACCATACTAACCTGCCTTTAATACACAGCCATAACCAACCTCAGAAGCAATAGTCATTCTGATTATCCTGCCTTAAAAAATATCACCAAGACCAACTTGCTCTTCATCCATCACCAAAGCCAACTTGCTTTTCAAGTGTCACGATGACTATATACGACTATAGACGACTTGCTCTTCATCCATCACCATAAACAATCTGCCCTTCTAACATCACCATGAATAATTTGCCCTTCATCCTTCACCATAACCAACCTGGCCTTTATCCATAACCATAAAGACTCTACCCTTCATCCATCAACATAACCAGCCTGTACTTCAACCATCACTATAACAAACTTACCCTTCATCCACCACCAAAACCAACCTGCCCTTCAACCACCACCATAAAACCTACCCTTCATCCATCATCAAATCCAGCTTGTCCTTCGACCGTTACCATAATCAACCTGCCTTTCATCCTTCACCATAAGCAACCTATCCTTCAACCATCACCACAATCAACCGACCCCTCACCCATCACCATAACCAACCTGCCCTTCATCCGTTACCTTAACCAGCCTGTCCTTCATCCATTACTATAACCATTCTGCCCTTCATCCATCACTGTCAACAACCTACACTTCAATCATCACCATAAAAACACCCTCTATCTATCACCATTATCTACTTACCCTTCATCCATCACCATAACCAACCTGCCCTTCAACTATCAACATAAAAACCCTGCCCTTCAACCATTACTATAACCAGTCTTTTAACCAATACCATACCCAACTTGCCTTTCATCTATCACCAAAAACAAACTTCCATTCATCCATAACCATAAATTGCATATTCTTCAACCATCACCATAATCAGCCTGCTCTTCATCCATCACCATGAACATTCTGCCTATCATCCTTTACCATAACCAACTTGCTTTTCCTTCAACACCATAGCTAACCATGACCAACCTACCCTTCGTTCATCATCATAGCTAACCTGCCCTTCATCCATAACCAACCTTTACCATAACCAACCCGCCCTTCCTCTATCACCCTAATCAACCTGCCCTTCATTCATCACCATAACCAGCCTGCCCTTCCTTCGCCAACATTACCATCCTACCCTTTATACCACTACTATAACTAACCTGCCCTTCCTTCATCACCTTATCCAGCCTACACTTCATCTATCACAATAATCATCCTGCCTCTATCCCTCTCCATATCCAATCTGGCCTTTCTCCGTTACCATAGCCAAAATTTTCCTTTAACCATTATCATAACCAACCTTCCCTTAATCCATCACCATAAACAACTTGCTCTTCAACCACTACCATAACCAACCTACCCTTCATCAATCACCATAAAAAATCCTGCCCTTGAAACATCACCATAATTCATCACGTTTCATACTACCCTTTATCCTTCACTATAACCTCTCCTTCATCCATCACTTTCACCAAATTGATCTTCAGCCATGAATAATCTACCTTTCATTCATGACCATAATTAACCTACCCTTCATCCATCACTATAACAAACCTGCCCTTCAACTACACTATAACCAGCTTGCCCTTCATCCATTATCATAAGCAACCTGCTCTTCAGCCATCACCATAATCAACCTGCCCTTCCTTCATCACCAAAGCTAACCTGCCCTTCAACCATTCCCATAGCCAACCTGCTGTTCCTTCATCACCCTAACTAACCTGCCCTTCCTCTATCACCGTAATCAACCTGCCCTTCATTCATCACCTTAACCGACCTGTCCTTCCTTCACCACCATAACCAACCTACCCTTTAACCACCACCATAACCAGCCTGCCCTTTCTTCATCACCTTATCCAGCCTACACTTCATCTAGCACAATAATCATCCTGCCTCTATTCCTCACCATAACCAATCTGGCCTTTCTCCATCACTACAGCCAAAATATTCCTTTAACCATTACCATAACCAATCTCCCCTTAATCCATCATGATAACCAACTTGCTCTTCAACCCTCATCATTATCAACTTGCTATTTATTCTTCAACATAACCAACCAGGCCCTCATCCATCACCATAAACAAAATGCCCTTCAACCATTACCATTACCAAGCTTGTTTTCATCCATCACTGTAAACAACCTGCCTTTGAAAGATCACAGTAATTCATCGCATTTCAAACTACCCTTTATCAGTCACAATAAACAACGTCTCTTTCATCCATCACTATCCAAATTGACCGTCAACCATCACCATAACCAACCCACCATTCATCCATGAGCATAATCAACCTTCCCTTCATCCATCACCATGATGGGCCTGCCCTTCAACTATCACTATAACCAACTTGCACTTCATCCATTATCACAAACAACCTACTTTTCACTCATCACCATAATCAACCTGCCTTTCCTTCATCACCATAGGCAACCTGCCCTTCAACCATCAATAACCAACCTGCCCTTCTTTCTTCACCCTAACTTACCTGCCCTTCCTCTATCACCCTAATCAACCTGCCTTTCATTCATCGTTATAACCGACCTGTCCTTCCCTCACCACCATAACTAACCTACCCTTTAACCACCATCATATAAAACTTGCCCCTCCTTCATCACCTTATCCAGCCTACACTTCATCTATCACAATAATCATCCTGCCATAACCATAACAAATTTGGCCTTTCTCCATCACCATAGCCAAAATATTCCTTTAACCATTACCATAACCAACCTCCCCTTAATCCATCACCATAGCCAACTTGCCCTTCAACCATCATCATAATCAATTTGCCATTAATCCGACAACATAACCAACCGGGCCCTCATCAATCACCATAAATAACTTACCCTTCAACCATTACCGTAACCAACCCACCCTTCATATATCACCATAACGAACCTATCCTTGAAACATCACCATAATTCATCACATTTCATAACACTGTTTATCCTTCACCATAACCAACCTCTCCTTCCTCCATCATCATATGCAAATTTAACTTCAATCATCACCATAACCAACCTACCATCCATCCATGACCATAATCAACCTACCCTTCATCATCACCATAACAAACCAGCCCTTCAACTATCACTATAACCAACCTGTCCTTCATCCATTATCATAACCAACCTACTCTTCATCCATCATCGTAATCAACTTGTCTTTCCTTCATCACCATAGCTAACCTACCATTCAACCATCACCATAACCAACCTGCCCTTCCTTCATTACCCTAACTAACCTGCCCTTCCTCTATCACCCTAATCATCTTCATTCATCACCATGACCAACTTGTCCTTCCTTCACCACCTTATCCAGCCTAAACTTCATCTTTCACAATAATTATCCTTCCTCTATCCCTCACCATAACCAATCTGACCTTTCTCCACCATAGCCATAATGTTCATTTAACCTTTACCATAACCAACCTCCCTTTAATCCATCACCATAACCAACTTGCCCTTCGACCATCATCATAATCAATTTGCCATTCATCTATCAACATAACCAACCAACCCTTCCTCCATGACCATAATCAACCTACCCCGCATCTATCACCATAACAAACCTGCCTTTCAACTATCACTACAGCCAATCTGCTCTTTATCCATCATCATAACCATCATACTCTTCATTCATCACCATAACCAACCTGCCCTTCATCCATCACTATAACCAACCTGTCCTTCATATCTCACCATAACCAATCTCCCGTTCAACTATTACCATGACCAAACTGCCTATCACCCATCACTATAACCAACTTGTCCTGCATCCATTACCATAACCAACATACCATTTATCCATTACTTTAAGCAACCTGCCTTTCAACCATCATCATAACGAACCTACCCTTCATCCATCACCATAAACAACCTACCTTCAACCATCACCATAACCGACTTACCCTTTATCAATCACCATAAACAACCTACCCATCATTCCTCACCATACCCAACATGTCTTCCATCTATTACCATGAATAACCTTCCCTTCAACCATCACCGTAACCATTTTACCCTTCTTCCTTTAACATAACCAATATGCCCCTCATCCATCGTCATAAAAATCTACCCTTCATCCATCATCATAAAAACCTACCCTTTATCCATCACTATTAAAAACTTACCCTTCATCTATCACCATAACAAACTTACCCTTCATCCATCACCATAACCAACCTGCCCTTCAATCATCACCATGAAAAACCTACTCTTTAACCATCATCATAACCAGCTGGTCCTTCGACCGTCTCCGTAATAAACCATTCCTTCCTCCATCACCATAAACAACCTACCTTTCATCCATAACCGTAAACCACTTGCCCTTCAACCACAGCCAACCTACTATTCATCAATCCTATAACATCCTGCCTTTTATCCATCACCAAAACCTACCTATCCTTCAACTATCACCATAGCCAGCCTGTTCTTCAACCGTTACCCTGCCAACCTGCCCTCATCCATAACCATACCTAAATTGCCCTTCATTCATCATTATTACCAACCTACCCTTTATCCATCACTATAACCAACCTGTCCTTCCTTCATTACCATAACCAACCCTTCATCCATCATCCTAACGAGAGTGCCTTTTCTTCATCACCTTAACCATCCTATCCTTAAAACATCACCATAACCAGCTTGTCCTTCAACTGTCACTATGACCAACATTCCCTTAATCCATCACCATAGATATCCTACTCTTCATCCATAACCATATAACAACCTAATCTTCATCCAATACTGTAACCAGCTTGCCCTTCAAACAAATTCATAACCAACCTACTCTTTATCTATCACCATAAACAATCTACCCTTCAACCATCACCATAACCAACCTGCCTTCAACCATGAGCATTAACTACCTGCCTTTCATCCATCATCATAAACAACTTGCCCTTCAACTATCAGTATAACTAACCTGACTTCATCCAGTACCATAACTAACCTGTCCTTCATCCATCACCATAACCATCCTGCCCTTCATCCATCACCATAAACTACCTACACTTCAACTATCACCATAACTAACTTACCCTTTGTCCATCACCATAACAAATCTACCCTTCATCCATCACCATAAAAAGCCGACCTTTCGACCATCACCATAACCAGCCTGTTCTTTAATCGTCACTAGGAGACAACCCAAGCACAGACATGTAGGGGGCTGGAAACAATCCAAACACATACACATGTGGGCTAGAGACAAACACAGACACATGTGGGCTGAAGACAACCCAAACACAGACATATGTGGGTTGGAGACAATCCAAACACAAACATATGGGGGCTGTACACAATCCAAACACGAAAACATATGGGCTTGAGACAAGCAAAACACAAACGTATGGGGCTAAAGACAACCCAAACACAGACATATGGGGCTGACGACAACCCAAACACGGACATATGGAGAATGTAGACAACCCAAACACAGATATATTGGGGTTGGAAACAATCTAAACACAGAATACTGAGGCTGAAGACACCCTAAATACGGATACATGGGGGCTGGAGACAACCCAAACACAGACATATGGGGACAGGAGAAAACCCAAACACGGACATATTTGTGATAGAAACAATCCACACACGCAAATATGGGGACTAGAGACAACCCAAACAATGACACATGTGGGCTGGAAACAACCCAAACCCAGACATATGGGGCCGAAGACAACCCAGACCCAAACCCAGACATATTGGGGCTGAAGATAACCCAAACACAGACACATGGGGGCTAGAGGCAACCTAAATACAATCATATGGAGGCTGGAGATAACCCACGCACAGCTACAAGGGGGCTGAAGACAATACAAACACGGACATATGGGGGTTGGACACAACCCAAACGCATACATATGGGGGCTGGAAAACAACCCAAACATGGTCACATGGGAGCTGGAGACAACCAAAACACAGAAATATAGGGGCTGGAGACAACCTAAATATAGACATTGTGGGCTGGAGATAACCCAAAAACCGACATAAGGGAAATGTAAACAGCCCCCAAACAGATACTGGGGCTGGAGACAACCTAAACACAGAATACTGGACTGCAGACGACCCAAATATGGACACATGGGGGCTGGAAACACTCCAAACACAGACACATGGGGCTGGAGTCAACCTTGATACGGACACATGTGGGCTGGAGACAACCCAAATTCAACCACAAGGGGGCTGTGGATAATCCAAACATAGGCACATGGTGGCTGTAGACAACTCAAACACAGACACATGGGTGCTGGAAAAAACCAATACACGGACACATTTGGGCTAGAGACAACTTAAACACGGACACATGAGGAATGGAGACAACTCAAACACATACAAATGGGGGGGGGACCCAAAAACAGACACATGAGGGCTGGAAACAACCCAAACACAGACACATGGGACTGAAGACAAACCCAGACCCAAACACAGACATATGGGACTGAAGACAACTCAGACCCAAACACAGACGTGGCCAAATACAACTGAAACACAAAGACACTGGGACCACAAACGACAGAAATATAAACACAAAGGGTGCCAGAAGCACAGGCACAGGGAGGACAAAATCAGCTGAAACAGAGACGCATGAGACCGAGAGGCAGCCAAAACACACAGACACGTGGTGGCCAGAAACAACTGAAGCACAGGCGCATAAGGGAGAGAAATAACAGAAACACAGACACATGGGGCCCAGAAACAAACAAGATACAGACACTTGGAGCTAGAGACATCCGAAACACAGACACATAGTGGCCAGAAACACAGACATATGGAGCCAGAAAGAACCCAAACACAGACAATTGGGGCCAAATATAAGTCGAAGACAGATATATGAGGTCAGAGACAACCCAAACACCTCACCTAAGTTTTGAGTACATTAATGAGCTTGGAAGTATCTCATGTCACATTAGTCAGCACAGGATTTCCTTTTGTAACAAGGAACACCACATTCAAGGCCGAGTAATGTCTTTATGATAATCGGGGACTAATTTTTCATACCTCATATATCACGAGAGTTCTTAATGACACTAAATTGTATGAAGAATTTATTTTGTTGGGTTTAACGGCCAGCGACCTGTAAGTAAGGTGATTAGGCATGCAACCTTGTTTGATTTTTGACTGTGTAAAGTCTCTACATAATGTTTAAATCAATACCTATAAGTCCTATCTAGTCCAATAGGGGATTAAAAAAATTGGAAAAAAAGTTGGCAAATGGACAAACACCACCCAGTGGGCACAACTGGTGCAGTTGCCAGGACTGAGAAAAGATAGTACAGATTAGAGATAGTTCTTCACAATAGCATGAAACACATATATAAATCATGACGTAATAACACCGGCAACTCGTCAGCTGGACACCATAAAGCAACCAGCTTCAAGGCGAACCCTCCCCAAGCCGAACCCTCCCCAAGCCGAACCCTCCCCGATCCGGTGTGAAGAAGAAATGGTCATTTTGTTAAATTTCTTTTGAAAATTCTAAAGATAATTATGTAGTTTCATCATGTTAGAAAATTTCGTTTTAGTAGAAGGTTGGAAGCGGACGTACAGCAAAAGAGGCTTTATTCAAGATTGTGAATGTACACGATAAACAGCAAATATGATGGATAATCTATAGTTCTGTGTAGGTATGAAAACATCTGACTACAAGAAAACTATACAGACATGATGAAGGAAATTTTAGTTGCGGAGGTTAAGGCCACGAATGCTGGCGCTGCACACCTCCTGAGTCAAGCCTTAATAGTGACATCATACTTTGGTGCTATCCACAGACGTTTATGAAAGTATAGACTTACTATGACTCAATTTGATGATTTGCACATACCATCGGTAGTTTCATCTGCGTCTACTATGGATCAGATGCTTTTATTCCTACAACTAATAATAAGAAGAGTCTGCGTCCACAAAAGATTAGATACTTTTCTTCCTCAACTAATATTAACCAAGGGGTATTTTCTTGTACCTACTTAGAGCGGTACTGAGTAGATTTGCTGTATCTTGGTGTAAGTCTCGGAGAGTCATAGTACAGACAATGCATCTTAAAGTAACATCAGGAAAAAAGACGTTGCACTTGAGACGAAGATTATAGTATCGCATGGTTTTGGAAGTGATATAAATTGATTCATATCTCCAGGATTGTGAGATGAATATATCTTCAATCAGAAAATATGCATTATTTCCAGGTTCGAGGCGCCTTACTAGTGTTGCAGCTTGCAAGATCTAAGGTGTTAAAGACCTGGAAGGACATGGACACAAGAGTCACCCACAACCTGGCCGAAGCGAAGGACAATGTCAAGTTTGTGTACGCCATTGAGGAGTATTGTCATCCACTCTACCTCCAT
>JAUUDZ010048670.1:0-10545 GCA_032361705.1 Panulirus versicolor | reverse complement strand
CCAGAGCTACTTTAATCAAACACAATATGTTTTGAAATGACATAAGATGATAATCGGGAAGAAATGTATGTACCTGCATCCACTTGGCAGTGTGGTTGCTGATTTGAGAGGTCACGAGACAGAAACTTCTGGTGGTCGTGTTCCTCGATGACGAAAATCTCATGAGACTCTTCAACACACTCGACGCCATCTCCCAAACCCTAAATTCAATCGATTATCAGATTCTATCAATACCCATCTTAAACACTTGTTAATGCCCATCATCCCTTCCTACCATTATCTATCATCAAAGCCTTTTATAAAATATCATCAGTAATTGCTATAAACCATCATCAATACATGTTATTACTCATACTATCTCCTGCAATAACCCATTATCAACACTTATCATTACTTGTCATCAACACCCGCTCTTACCCACTATCAATATTTCATTAACCATTATCACCATCAGTTGATACCCACCACCACCATCAACACATACAACATCCCATTCATCAACCCCATGGTAAATTCCGCCATGAAAAATGTTATCAACTATATCATCAGTACCTGTTATTACTCATTATGGTGATCACCAATTACCACACTGCCCTTAAACCTGATAAAACATACATCAGCATGTGTACTCAGCGAATGCACTGAGACACATCTTAAACTATATGCGACTTGGTATGAATACTTCCTTCAGAGAGGGAGGGGGGTTTCTGAGAGGGTTCCCTGGATGGTCTTCGAGCGATTGGAAACCAAACCACTTCCTCCGACACTGCTCACACGTCTCACTCACGAAGAAAAAGAGAAAAAAAGAATCAAGACTAGAAGATAATAAGGAATTTTTTCTCTCTGGATATTCGAAAATCTCTCAAAGAATTATAAAAGGAAAAAAAAGAATATTTCAAGAACGTGATATCCCGCAGGAAAACTGAATTGGGGACAAAAATGGACCATTCTCGCCATGTCATTTTTCATCAGGAATGTAACCTGGAAACACGAGGATCAAAGATTCCCCAGCTCAGGTGCTGACTTAGTCGCTTTTTTAAGATGATAATTTTGGCAATTACTTAAAAGACTTTGAGACCGTTTGATCCTCGGAAAAAAAGAAAAAGAAAAAAACTCGAGGTGCAAAGGTGGAGGCTGGGGAAAGAGGGGGAGAAAATAATGAGTGAAATCTAATAAGTCTCTGTGATCACATTAATTGAACTCGGAAAATACTCTTCCTGGGAAATGATTTTGTACGTTTCGCGCGCGTGTGTGTGTGTGTGTTTGTGTGTGTGTGTGTGTGTGTGTGTGTGTACGATGGTATCAGACTCCCGCAGCTTGAGGTTAAAGCGTAAGTGAAAAGTAACCTTAACCGAGGCTGCATCATCGTCAGTCGACGAAACAGACCAAAATCTGGTCAAAGAACTCCTGGCTCCAAAGGAGTCTCCCTCCCCTGTCCCTGCTAATGAGTGTAGCACAGCCTTGAAACTGCAGAAGCCCCTGATAAATGAGTCTTGGGTAACACCAGCACCCTTTCAGAAGAGGGTCATCTATAAATAAATATCCATACATCTCCTGATGTGCTGAGGAAAAGCACTGGTCTCCATACCAAGAAACAGCACGTCTAAATTTTTCACCTTGCGCTATAAATTCACGTGAGACTAACGTCTCCATTCACAATTCCACCTTTACACACGATCAAAAATAAAGCGCCTGTCATTCTAAGCTGATTCGTCCCTACGCTGGAACCACCGCATCTGTCCATATCTTCAGCTATCTACCTTTTTTTTTTTTTTCATTTACTTCCAGCTCTTCCACGTAAGTCCAGGTATATAGCTATATATACTTTCAGTCGAAGTATCAGTTGCCACTCCTCCTGTATGCTATACCATCTTAAGTGTCATGCATTCAAGCGTCTTTCTAATGCTTTTCACACACCTCCCTCCATTCTCATGTTTTCAGTCTGTATCTCGTCTTTTAAAGCTTTCTTCACATCACACTTCATCCCCGTATTTTTCATTATGCAATGCGTCTCTCTAATGCTTTCGTCACACCCCACACCATTCTCATATTCTGCAAAGTATCTGATTTTTCTAATTCTACCCTTAATATACGAGTCCTCCATCTCCTTCTCTCCTCTTTCACCTTCCTGGACCTTGGAAATTGAGGTTTTATATTCGTACATCAGAGGTGAGGCAACGCTTTCATTACAAATCATGGCCAAAGCTCTCCAAAACGAACAAGAAACAGCGGAAACAACAAAGAGCAACAAGAGCAACATTGTGTAAGGTGATGCCGTAGATCATCCACAAGATGAGGCAGGAAGTCCACCAACGCCAGAAAGTGAACAGTCCATCCTTCCTGACAGCGGTGTGGGACGTCCCCGGGCCTGAACTGATAAAGCAGGGACGCTGCCTGCATCATGCGATGTGACAGAGCCGGCGAAAGAGAATTTTTGGCAAGACGCGGCGCGGCAGACAAAGTTTCCCCATAAACTTGGTGGCGGCCGTAGGAAGAAAAATGAGAACGTTTTTATGTTTCTCATGGAGAGATTAAGACGAGTTACATATCAAGTGTGTATCTGGTATGTAACTGCAGTACTACAGAGTCTTACGAGGTGCACTTAAAAAGTTGTGGCATTGCCTTTCCAGTGTTAGGCTAGTGCCTTTTAGGAGTGGCTGGTGAACTGTAGGACTCTGGGGTGTCATTTGAACGTGTACATGTGATGGGATATGAAGATAAAAGTAAAGTATTTTGGAGAGTTTCATTGGTGAATATGAGGAGTGTAAAGCAAGTCAGAGTATTTTCATAGTCAACAGTGCTTTTTGGAACTGTAACTAGTTCAGTATTGTGCCCTCTTCCTCCTTTTGTCTTTCTCTCTTCATATAAACTTTCTGTTCCTTTAAGAGTCTGGTCTACACACACTCTCGGAGCACTGATTAATTTTTTCTTTTACTTTTACTTTTCTCTTTCATCCGAAATGGCTTGACGGGGGCATGCTTTGCCCTTGCTACGTCGGTAAAAGAAAAACAATCAATGAAATTAATAAGCAGATATATTCATGAAGCACGTGATCCACTGACTAACCATTAGAGCTGCATCTTGAGTTTAATTTGTTCACTTTAGAAGTTACAGATAACTGGATACTTCAGATATGTGGTCTTGTACGTCTGTGGTAATGTTGTAAGCGTATTCTGAGAGTAATCAAAAGAGCACTGCCTAACCAGCAATAAACATGCACTAATTACCCTACTCAGAACACTGAGCTGCTCAAAACAGAGCATTCTTAGAAACACCGGCTGTCACCTACTAAACCCCTGACGAACAAGAATCCAATTTGCACGCCTCCCAACACCTTACATCATCAACCACTTAACAAAACACAAACCATACTAATCATCACGTACGACACACACACACACACACACACACACACACACACACACATACACACACACACACACTCACGACTTTCACTCCTCACACCACAGACCTTAACACCAAGTCCGCTGACAAACTAAAGAACCTCAAAGTATCCTCTACAAACAACATATTAGTTCCAGTCTATACTATGCTCCACCTGCCTGGTCACCTGTCCTTTCAAAACTAAACAGAACACATCCTCAAAACTTAGAGGACAAATTAATAACAATTGTCGGCTGCTTAGCAACCACAACATGCAACTGCACAAAAAAGCCACAAACTCCGACTCCCTCCCATCTAAGTCGCTTCCTAACCACACACCGAACTTTCTTCAGGTAGAAAAAATTTCACAACAGCCTCAATCCTCGACCGTCTATACTCGCAGATTCCCCCACCCCAACAAACACCACATTGGAAAAAAAGAAAAAAAAAATATCACCGAAATGACCAGACAAAAACGTAATACAAATGTTTCCCCGGCCATACATGAACTTCATTCCACCTGAAACAGTACCAAATGAAACTACACTCCCCAGAAGAAGACGAGTCACTCTTTCTCATCTGCGCTGTGGACACCACTCATGCCGTCAGCTGCGTCACAGGACCAGTCATGCCTGGCAAGCAGAGTCCACACTAAAGACACCGAACATTTATTCCTCAATTGCCCTGGACTAACCCTGCCCAGATAAACGCACATCACCGCCTCATTTCACGACCTGTGGTCCCAACAGATGCACGTGGCTCACTTCCTTAGCTCAGCAAGAATCTAGTAAAAGGGGCACCTAAGGTTGCAAGGTTCAAATGAGTTATCAGTTCTTTAATGACAAACTTAATTCAAGAGACCAACGCTCCAGAAGCTACTAATGTGATTTCATCTGTCCAATGAAGGCTATACACTTCAAAATCCAGTAAATAACATGGGTATAACGTCTGTAATTTTAACCCGACGCTTGCCAATGCTTCTACAACATGGGACAGTAGAAAGGCGCAAAAATGATCACAGAACAATCCTGATAAGACAGGAGACATTAGAAAATATGAAGATTCTCAGTAACTGCAGAGATATCAACCAAATTCACGTTAGGGAAACCATCTGAGTAAAACAAGTCACCTCCAGCCAAAATGTAAAAACAAACCTTCTAACATCTACAACCCAAACTGTCACAACCTGACCCAACAAACCAACTGTTGCACCTGACCCTACACACCAAGTGGAAACGAGGAGCGATCTTACTACCGCAGCCTGTGGTCCAGAAAACAGTCTTTAGACAGATGTGTGCAAGGTGTAACAATTATATTTCATGACTTTTGGTTACATTCACTAGGATGCATTATCAGCAATCCATAGAGATGTTATAGGATCACTGCGAACGCTTGAATCTTTATCGATGGAGTGTAATGTTTGTGTGTGTGTGTGTGTGTGTGTGTGTGTGTGTGTGTGTGTGTGTGTGAACTAAAAGAAACAAACAAAGCTAACAGTGAAGGTCCAGAGGAGGGAAACAAAGGTGGCTCCAACATTCAGGAAGGAGGGTCACAGGTAAAGGCTAGAGGCCTTGGATATGTCCACCATGGAAGAGAGAAGAGTAAAGGATGACCTGATCACAACATTAGACTCTTAAAACAGACTGATGACGAAGACAGTGAACAGTCCTTGAAAAGACGTAGGGATAGAAGAACAGAAGGACATAACATGAAATCAAGCAAGAGCTTTGTTCAAAAGACGTCCAGAAGTACTTTTAGAGTATAAGAGCAGTGGATGCATGGAATAAACAGCATGAAGATATCGTAAATGTGGACAGCATAGAAATGTTTAAAAACTTGTATGGCTGCAAAAATGGTTTAAGAGATGAGGCTCCTAGAATGTAACACTCCCTGCCTGTACAATACAAATAAGTAATTACACACACACCCCAGTGGCCGCACTCCACTTCTAAACAAACCTCTTACAACAGCGTCTCCCAGACAACCATTTCCTCCACGTCATCGTCTTAGTAAAGCCAGTATACTGTACTCAAGCCACTCCTTAAAATATTACATCTTTCGTGCCATCTCTGTGTGCGCGGTCGAGGACATTATTCCCCACACACACTCATAAAATTTCTCCGAGTTTATTCCTCATGCTAATGAAATACCTTGGCACGAGTCGTACAGGGTCTCAGACGTCCCTTAAGAGAGATGTAGACACAGCAGAAGGAAGAAGGAATCATATCCTTCCCGCTGCTTCTCCATCTTTCTCTTTCTTCTTCAGAAAAAAAATGAAGATATACACATCACAAGTTCTCTACATAGATAGATATATAGAGACAGATAGATAGATGGATACCTCTACTGAACACTTGTCGAATATTGTTAGTTCTAAATTTCCGCTTTGCATTAGCTGAAGTCCTTTTCTGACGGTTCCATTTCCCACAAGTGACTCTCAGGTAAATTAGTATCTCTGAAAAATCAGTGAGGACATCTTGGAGTGCTTTGAGAAGCCTGGTAACAATGCATATCGAGCTGTGGGCCAAACAATGAGGAGAATCTTTACTTATTGGGCGTCAGCTTAGCGGGGGAGAAAAAAAAAATAACTATGTCGTTAAGATGTAAGAAGAGTATGTGTGAAGGAGCTAAGAAGGATGTGCTAATTTGGTATGGACATATGAAGAGGTTGAGTGACGAGAAGCCGACTAAGAGAGAAGATATATCAGAGGTGGAGGGAGAACACGGAGAAAGAGGAAAACGAGGAGGAAGAGGTGGTGGACGGAGGGAATGAGAGACGCTTTGAAGGCTAGGGAACGTGTTGGATTTGCGCATCATGCACAATAACGACGTAGTGCTGTCAACACCTTGTCAATGGGCTGAACGAGGGCATATGAAGCTTAGGTTAGGGGAAACCACAAAGGAGCTTTTGGAGGTTGGCTGTAGACAGAGTGACCTGGCTTCGGCGCATTATATATGAAAGCTACAGAGTACGTATTAGCAAACGAGGAGTTATTCGTTTATTCCTGACGCTACCTCACTACTCAGGAAACGGCGAACAAGTACAAGAGTCAATAAGTGCAGTGTCACATTCGAATCTGCCACCAGTGCTCTATCATCAGCAAATACTCGTTCTGTTAAGCATGATGGCGATCACATCATCCACATACCTGAACCAGTGCGCGGGATCGGGAACGTGTCAGTCCCTGAATCGAAATGTTCCACAATACTGGACAAGTTTCTTGGAAGGGCGGGAATCAACATAGCAAGAGTGACAGCCACAAGAACCGGGGAACTAGAGAAAGCACCCTGAGGAAAGATGATGGAAAGGACAGCAACAGCGTAATATACAAAATTCCATGTAATGGCTGTTCAATGGCTTATTGTGGAGCCACGGGGCTCGACAAGCGCGCGAGGGAACATAGGAACGACCTTAAAGACCCAAAGACTATCAGATTCATGAGTAGTCCACGCTGAAAGATAAGGACATATGCCTAGCTGGCAACAGGCGGAAGTGTTACACAGAGGATATGAAACGAAAACAAGAATAATACAAGAAACATATTTTTCTACAGATATCGTTTCCTATCATCGCGGTGGATTTGTGAGCTTAGCAACAAGCAAAATAAGTCATAAGCGAAGCTAGGAGGACGAGACGGGGGGAACAAGGATGACCAAATAGGAGCAGAGGTCACCTGACTTCCCGCCGGATCATTCGTACGTCAGCAGACGTCATTGTCCATGTAAAACTATTCCCTGAAGAAAGAGGTTCCTTTGTGAACGAAACGTGTGTGTATGTGTGTGTGTGTGTGTGTGTCTATATTCTAGTTTCTGCCATATCTCCTTTATCTACAAAGCAAAAAGTAGTGGGCTAACAACTGGGCTGAGTGTGAGCCGGCTACCTAGTATGGAATACGAACAAAAACAAAGAAAGTCGTCAAACACAATGCTTGTATAGAATAAGTATATTCAAACATAGCCCAGTATCATTAATCAAATTTATTAAAAATATGAGAGCAGAACAATTATTCCAATGTATATTGTATTTACATTAACAGTTCAAACAAATTACGGTGATTAATATTGTTCATTAGTAATGGGAAAACATGCAGTTAGTCTAGGGCAATTTGGCACGTTTATATTTGTATGTTTTACTTCTACACCGTCTGAGTTAGAACGTCACACGTAGGTAGTCAAGGAAGGATGATGTAAGAAGGACGAAGAAGCCAGAGAAGAAGAGAGAACATGACGTGGGTAGGGTATAGAGGCGAAGAGAGAAATTAAAAGCATCGTGGATGAAAAGCGATTGAAATGAGTCAATCTATGCTCTCAAGTCTTGTGTTCATGGGAACACTTACAAAATTCAAATACAACTAAAAATAAATCTTTAATATCTCGTCTAATTTAAGGTACACACAGACAGTCGGGGCAAAATTAATGAACGAGAGCCTAATTTGTGGTCATTAGGCTTCATCTGATTCATCCATTTTCTATTAATGTCTCAAACTAAAACTGGACAAAAGGGCAAATGCACAACACGAATTACCGCTGGAAAACCAACAGCCAAACACTCCGTGACTATTTTTCCCTTTCCGTATTCAATCACAGCCATCCATCTAAGGAAATTGAGAGCAAGTATAAATGTGAGCAAGAGAGGGAGAGGCTAAAATCAAAATTCTGATCTTAAGACTACCTCGCCCGTGTCCGTCCACCTCCATGCTGACACCCTCCCAGATACAGGGGTCGAGGACAGGGATCCCTCTTCGTCCGGTGACCCGACTGGGAAAAAAAAAATGCCCTCGCCCCTCTCTGATGCAAACCCTACGTGGCTGCGAGCCATAGGTCACAAAACCAATGTATGGGAGACATGTGTGAGGGCGTGCGATCACTGGCAGCAAGCCAGATATGCACTTCCCTCATGTGTAAGTGTTAGGTCTTCCAGATCTGCTGTTACTGACGGGATACTGTATAGTTGCCGAAGCTTCGCCAAGCGAGGCGAAGCGAGGGTAGGCGGCAGCCTGTTGTGGGGCCCTTGTCTTTAGACGGCCCCCAACATTTTTTGGGGAGGCGCCCCACGAGTGAGGGGATATGATGAGAAAATGTCTACGGAAAGATGTTATACGCCGAAGTCTAAAAAAAAAAAGGAGGGACAGCGCAATCAATATATAACAAGTCTGCGTCCAGGGAATAAAACCAGAGCAATGAACAAAAAGTTGTGTGCGAGCGTGACATCACAAGCGTCACTGTTACGGTTACCCTTGGAGAAGTCAAGCGAACGCGAGTAACAACAGATTCAATAAAAAACATTCTTTCCTTGCAAACCATCAAACGGTAACTTACAAACGAAGTAAAGCATTACATTATGTACATGTGAGAAGTACTTTACCCCACACAACTTGCTGCCATACGTTTTCTATTCATAAGTATGTTATAATCAACACCATCCTTCATTACATGGTGTCCATCGAGTCCAGGGAGACAGCGATGCAACCTTTGTGGGGACTGATTCTGTTACAACTATGGGACCCCCCTTAAACCCTGACCCCGACTCGTATCCAAGACGTCAAGAATATGTCTCGGTTTTCTGTCATACACTGGAGGAGGAGCTTCGAAGAGCCAGCAAGGCTTCCACAACGGGTCTATAACGCTACCCTGTACTTTACTGTGACACAAAACTTTATCCTTATAAGTAATAGCCTTCACTAAAATCAACGTTTGCCTACGAAACGTACAATAAAGTCACAAAAGCATCTTAACTAGCACCATGGCAGAAGCCAAGCGGCGTCGTCTGGCATGGAGCTTCCCGTTCACACGCTGGCCGCTGCCGTCAACCCCCTCTCCTACAACCCCACCTCCCCCCAACAGTGTCCTGGGATTATTATTTCAATCCGCCAGACTTGCCAGTCCCAGCAGGACTAATGTATCAGAGTCCCCTCCACAGTTTACACAAGACGCGAGTGTTTGCGGCAAGGGACAGACCCTCGAGGACAAGGCAGTGTTAAACACCCGGGGGCAACTTGAGGAGACGGCTCTAGTTCCCCTCGAGACTCGGCCCTGGACCACACTGGCCAGAAAGCTATCCATCAACAACATGGGTAATGCCAACACTAATATCTACAAAACGCATAAACCAGAATGTATCACCATCATCATACAATTCCAGGACCTCTTCTACGGGGCCTCCTGCAGCTGAGCGGCTGCCCTCGACACACCGTACAAGAACAAGGGGGGAAATGGTGGACCCCTTTGCAGGGAGATGACCCTCGACACTCTTGTGATGCTTTCTGTCCAATGACGATGACACAGACTTGCCGAAGACTTCTGGCCCGCATGGTGGTGTTGGTCATTCAGAATCATAATGAACCCGAACAGCTGTAAAGTAAACAGTCTGTCGCAAGTTTATTTTCGTTTAACTTCACTTCATTACTGGAAGTTCCGACTGAAGAAACTCCGCTGTAAATATCGGGATTCATCTTTTCTTTTCTTTCAAACTATTCGCCATTTCCCGCGTTAGCAAGGTAGCGTTAAGAAACAAGGACTGGGCCTTTGAGGGAATATCCTCACCTGGTCCCCTTCTCAGTTCCTTCTTTTGTAAAATGAAAAAAAAAAAAATAAAAAAAAAATGTTCATACAAACATTAAATTCTGAAAAGTCAAAGTCCACCGAAGTTGGAGGTCGACGTAAACCCATAGGCGAAAATTAAGATAAAAAAAAAAAAAAACTAACCAGCAAAATTACACGTCTGACCCACAACGGTGTCGACGACTAGATACCCACTATGAGCAGAAATCCAAAAGGCACTTCACCGCGTCCACCAAAAAGTTAATTTCGGAAGCACGTAAAGACCCACGGGACTGACCACGCAAGCCCTTGTTAGTAAGAGCATCCCCCTTTCCCAGTCCCAAGTCACAAGGAGGTACCGACAGGTATCGCTCAGGTTAACACCAAACGTTCCCGAGTAGTGAGATCCGAGGCTGCCCAGACCTCAAGAGGACTTACGTCATCTCAATGACCCTCTGGACTCAATGGACACACCTGAGTAATTCATGAATGGCTGCCCCCCACTCACCACCCAACTACCTGCCCAATTAGACCTACTATACACAGCTCGGTTAATGGCACACCTAGTAATATGACACGGGTGCACAGCTCTTCAACTAAGCGAGGACGCTTAGAGCATCG
>JAUUDZ010048659.1:0-10545 GCA_032361705.1 Panulirus versicolor | reverse complement strand
TCCTGTGCAGGAGGGCAATTTGCGACACATACATACACGTATGTGTGTGTGTGTGTGTATATATATATATATATATATATATATATATATTTGGAGTCTGATTAGTTCTCCAACGATTTCCTCCTGAAATAAACTATGGCATTAGCAAGAATACACCGAAGAAAATCTCTCTTCGCATTAAAGGATTGAAGGCGGATTCATTTGTGTGGATAATGATGATAGCTTTGTGCGATATCTTGCTATGAACGATAGTTATAATCCTGAGCAAAATAAGACAATAAATTTCCACAAGGTATTTCCAGGAAAGGAGGAGATGTTTGCGGAAAATGTATGAGTAACATTTTTTTTTTTCAAAGGAAACCAGTAATGGTGTTATGTTGGTGTAAAAAAACACGCGCAACGAAGTTACCTTGTGTAAGGCATGACTGGAGTCTCGTATAGCTTTCCGTAGACCACAGCAGCGTGTGTAGTTAGTTATTGGTTGTTTTGAACGTTCTTCCGTCGTGGACGATGATACTGTTGTTGGGTTGGCAAGGATGAAATCCTCTGAATTTTACAAGACGGTTACGATGGTAATCTTGTATCCAGCTCACGTTGTTGTGGCCTGAGTACCGTCGAGGTTTACTGGAAGCTGTGGTGGAGGATTAGTTCAAGAGCTGTGGCAGGGATTATAGCAAGAGACGTGTGGTGGTACAGATGAGCGTTCTATGCTGTCTGGTGCTATAGCTGGGCGTTCTGTGTTATAGCTGGGCGTTCTGTCATGTGTTATAGCTGTCTGCTGTTATAGCTGGGTGTTCTGTATTGTTTGGTGTTATAGCTGTCTAATGGTATAGCTGAGTGTTGTATACCACAAGGTTGGATAGCTGTGTATTCCATAATGTCTAGTGTTATAGATGAGTGTTCTATGTTGTCTTGTTGGATAGCTGGGTATTCTATACACTCAGATATTGTATCAGAGGTCAATACTGTCTGGTGATATAGCTGTCGAGAGTTATAGCTGGGTGTTGTATCCTATTTGGTGTTATAGATCTGCGTTCTATATTGTCTGGTGATATAGTTGTTCTATGCTGCCTGATGTGATGGCTGGATGTTCTATACTGTCTGGTGCTATATCAGTGATTATCATTCGGAACAACTTTTAAGTATTGATTGTTGTTGATTTTATCTGGGGAAAGATACTAGTGTTTTAGTGAAGAAGTGAAGGTTATCGTTATCTAAGGCTTTGCCATAGATTGTTTTTCTAGATCTGTGATCCACATTTTCAAGGTATCAAGATTTCTTTTGTTTGGAAGAATGATATACGGGCAGGGAAATTAAGAGTAATAAACTGGAAATGATGTGACAGACACATTGGTATTCTAACTTGGCATCTTGTGGGTTTTCTCGTCTTATGCTATGAGATTAAGAATATGCCACTTGCATCTCTATGATGATCCAGGGCTTGAATAATGCAAAACCCGAGTTTGACTCCTCTGCAATGAACGGAGGAATGACTAAGTAAACGAACATACTCATGCAACTTGCGTGAAAATCGTGCAAGACTAAAAAAGTTACATAAATATCAAAAACTTTTCATATTTTAATCCTTAAGACATCCAGCTTTCAAGCACCACAGCTTGAAGTTTCTGAGTAAGAAGTTCATATATACAGGCAACACGGTGTAGGCATTGGGTTATTCTGGTCATATCATTGGCTTGAATATATAAATACATCCAAGGTCAGGAATTGATCAAATATTCATGGAAATTTATCAGTCTTTTAAAGAGTAAACTTTAAGAGAACTTGAGCTCGATGAATATCAAGTGACTATCATAATACCGACGTTTCGTGGAAAACTAATGAAATGGAATCTAAGACTATATTAATCGACAGGTCTTTTACTCTGCAATGGATAGTAGGTAGATGTTTAGGAGGATGGCGTAATAGAGGGATGGGAGTAGAGTGGTAATTCATCCTTAATATATCCATATAAGAAGTAATTCTAAATCAGCCTTTAAAGCATTTTCAGCTTTGGCGCCACACTAACTTGAGAACCAAAAGTAAGATCTCAAAAGTTTCTAAGGTGTGAACCAAAATACACCAAAAATTCACGTAAGAACAATTTGATAAATCAAGAAAAAATTGTATATAACTTCATTTAAATTCAAACTTCTGTCGTAGGAAAATAAAATTGGAACATCTAACACCTAGTTAAGATCAATGCCAGATTGCTGGCAATATCTTAAATTCGGACCCAAAAAAGATTGGAAATTGCATGCCGTATCTCATGTCGGAAACTTACACGTTAGGAGGGATTACAGTGGAAGTGTAAATCTTTACTTCCGGAGAGAAATATCAGCGATATAAGAGCTCTGCTGGAAACTGCTTTTAATTGTAATTTCCTCTTGCCTAGCTTAAGGTCAGAGAAATGGTTTTTTTTGTCATGTCTTAGGGAAAATGTTAATCTATAGAACCTTCCACTCTGTTTCTCTCTCTCTCTCGTAGGCAGTAGGCAATCACCGACTAGGGAGGTATATTATCAGTAGCACATGCCTTGGTAGCAGGGGTGGGGTTGGGGAATTAATGACTGCTGTGCAGAGAGTTAGCACTTGGTGGCTGTCAAGTGTCACTCCTTCTGCCCAGGGTGGCTGTCTATACTTTCTGCTATGCCCACTCATGGGTTGCTGGCTTTCAGTTCACTACCATACAATCTCTCCACACAACACTTAATTAACGCGACTTGTTTTTCGAAGCCCATATATCCTGTGGTGTGCTACGAGCTAGTGGGATCATTTGGCAACCTCTCATCACATGTACGTCGAAGTACATACTCCCATTTTCCTTGGGCTTGTGAATTTTAGTGCAGTCTTATCTAGGACATAGTAAAATACAACACACACACACACACACCGCGTTATGAACTTTCATAAACATCTAGTATATAAATCCCTTGACTAACAGGATTGTTTCTTCCCCCGGCAGGTATGTACTCAGCCCACGTGGTAAGGTGGTATGAGGGCACTCGGCCCTCGGGGATGACCCAGGGATCGGGAATCATGTGTTCCGTCTGTCGTCAAGTGAAGTAAGTTAAGTACAGTCAACACTGAAGAGAACGTATGTAGATTACACGAGATGAAGCCCACACCCTACCCTCCACCGACGTCCTCGCCCAAGTACGAAGCTCTTTCACTCTCCCCATTCATCTCCCCTCCTCTCCCCTTTCATTTTCTCCCCATGCCTCTGTTTTCCGTACTAAAGACTCCCCCTTCCCTCACAGCTCACTTTTTGCCCCATTCTCCTCTGCCTCGTCTTCCCCCACCCATGCCTCCGTAGGCACCCATGAATGGGAGGTATGTTCGTGGCATACACGTAACCTGAGGCTCAGGCTATATCTATTTCCATAGGCAAAGTAGAAACACTATTTTTTGTCTTGCATAACTGTTGTTTTTGTCCCGCAACTCAGTCTTTGGTGTTCGCTGGGGAGCAAAACAATTGTTCTACCGTTGCAACCCTTGCTTTAACGGCCACCGGGAAACTATTTCTGCCTCGAGGTCTTATAGAAATGGTTTTCACTGTTGCTAATGGTGTGCTTAGCCCGGCAGTGAAGTGATGGGCACTCGTTTCAACCAGACATAAACGTGAGAGCGTTTCAGACACACCTTTGAGCACTGAACGAGTGCTTTTCAGTCAAGCTTGAAACATTACTGCATTTCACCAAGCTTGAGCAATGAGTGCGTTTCATCAAAGCTTTAGTATAAGCTTGTGAATGTAGACTATTTTCAACGAAACGGAAGCAGTCGCGTGCAGCTTGTGCCGAGGTTTGCTCTAGGCGTATATTAAGCTTCACATACACGTTTACCATCCATGGTGACTGTAAACAAACCTTTTTTTCAGACCTCCCACCACAGGAATTCAGCGCTCTATGGAAGGTTTTGTGAAGCATTTACATATGGAAATCCGTGGTTCGAACCCTCTCTTCACTATCCCCCGTCCACCTTTTTCGGGCCAGTATTTGAATGAATTGCGTCAAATCTAAATATCAGGGTGAAAAAGGTTATATATAAATGTTCCGAGACCAGTAAGGATAGTTCATATAAATGCTTTCGATCTACAAGAATGATTAAAATGAATTTTTCAAGACAAAAAAAATGGCTCGTATTAATGCTTTGTGACTTATAAGAACGTTTCATAAAACGGCATCCAGTGACCTACAAGATGATTTCAAATAAATGATTTGAAACCTGTAGAAATGGTTCGTATAAGTGTTTCGAGATGTGGAAATGATCCTTATATATATGCCTCAAGGTCGGTCGGGACTGTCCATATGCAAGGTTCGAGGCCTGCAGAAATGGTTCATTTAATGTTCGAGACCTGTAGAAATGGTTCCAATATATGCTTCGAGACCTGTAAAAATGGTTCATACAATAATTGTAAATCCCGGAGTTAACGTAAGGAACATGTCTTTGTTACGACTGGTATTTCTGAAGATAAACGTGTAAGATAAGAGGAAGGAAAACGAAGAGGGAATTGACGCTCGCAAGGAGGAGGAAGAAAGAAATGGTAAAATTCACCCACGCCATTATGCGAGTTTTCAGGAATGGTGGATTTGGGTTTAATAGTTTCTTCATCTGCCCAGAGAGAGAGAGAGACTCTCTTTTGCAATATTAGCTAGGGTTCCACATAGCATTGCTTATGTTTTAAGTATAATTCTTACTGAATCTCTGTAATGTAAGGTCTTTTAAGTGATGTTAAATGTGGATGTGTTCTTATGCGTGTGTTGCTGTACTTCTCTCAACATGTGAATGTACATGTGATCTGCATGTCTGTATGAGCAGGAACACGCACTTCCTTCTGTGTGTGTCGGTATGTATCCTTTTTATGACTGTGTATGTGTGTGTTCTTTTCACGGCTGTATGTATGTGTGCCCTTCATGATGGAAATGATACTGTGAATTGGAACGATGTGGTATACGGGGGTCAACATACTGTCAATGAACCAAGGCACGTGAAAAGGCCTAGGTAAACCGTTATAAGGTCTTTGAGCCTGGTTGTCGACTGGGAGCTGTGGTTTCGGTGCATTACACGTGACAACTAGAGAATGGAAGAGCGAATATTGCCATTCTTCATCTGTTCGTGGCGCTATCTCGTGGATCCAAAAATCAAGTATGAAAAAAATGATCATGATAATCTTAACCTTCATTCAGAAGTGAAGGTTGATGCAGTCAACTGTCCTTGTGTGTAATCATTTCCCAGGTTATCTATATCCACGATGAGGGAGGGGGGAAGTTCTGAAGTCGCACCGCGTCATCTGTGTGTGTGTGTGTGGCTGGCAGCACTAGGAGCAAGCATGATCAGTTTCAAGTTTCAGCGTCCTGTGTCATACCGAGGAAGTTATTAATGGTCTCTCGTGAGGGTAGGGAGTACCCTGGGTCTCCCTCCCGAGATGGTGTCATCTTACCAGCTCCTCCCTCCCCAGTAGCCATGCAGGAGAGATTACGGTTACCCAGTACGACGGTGCGACCCTTGAGCACGACGGTATGACCAATGAACACGACGGTACGACCCTTGAGCACGACGGTATGACTAACGAACACGACGGTACAACCCTTGAGCACGACGGTATGACTAATGAACACGACGGTGCGACCAATGAACACGGAAGATATGAACCCTGAACACATTTCCTTCGTTACTTTGTTATTGGAATATAAATGGGCAGTGGTGGGGCGGGGCTGGAGGGTCGCATCCCTTCCCATGAGTAACCAGGGCCGATTTTTGGAGCTGGATTGAGTCAGAGTTCGCCGATTCTGGTATAGTTGCAGAGACTACTATCGAGGCATCCGTTATACAAGGAATCACTCCGCTTATTGTCCTTTACAGATTACCACATCCAATAGAAAATGGAGGTTGATGGATGGTAGCTTGGACGCGTATGTAATTACCTTCAGCCAGGTGAACAGCAGTTGATGAATCTCGGCTTCAGCTTCACCCCAAAAATGGAGCCCCACATTAAACTATGAAAGGAGGTTAATGAATGTTAACTTCATTGAGCGAGTAATTATATTTAGTCTGATGAACAAGCGTTAACGAGTTGTATGTTCTTTTGAGTTATCAGAGCTCTTGTGGTTGGTGACTTTTCGTGCTAGTTCTATTGTTAGCCGACTTCGCCACAGACACTGGCAACACAAGTCTCGGATGTCTCGTTTCGAAGTATAGTCAGTATCATTCTATTCCTGGGGGTCGTGTCAAACTCCTTCCGTTCTGCCTTATCCATCCAGTATTCCAAGGTTCGTATCCTGGCATCTTATCCTTATCTTTGATATCTTTTCCAAAGTTCTATAACCTAGCTACCGCCAAAGACGTAGTATTAAGATATCACTAACATTTAGATTAGCAGCCTAGGGTAGCGTGAGTGTTTGTCAATACGAGTCATTTCCCTGTACAGGGATAACTCCGGTAGGCTCTTGTGGCCTGTTAGTCAAGGCCAAATCCCAGTACATGGACATCCCTGTGGTACTGCACCTTACCCCTCAAGGCTTTGCCTCGTAAATCCACCCCTGGCAGATGATGGCCGACATTTCAGTACGACGGCACACGAACCTTCAAGGGTCAGACCAGTGGCTAGGACGTCATACCCAGAGGTCGTGACGTGTTGTATAGATGTCGCATCGTCTTGCGCCAAGGTCCTGACGTCATTGTTGTCGGGTCTTGCCACCCCACCTTGCCCTGCTCATGGTTTGTCCCATTGAGGTGAGGAGGTTCATGAAGCTGCTCCTTCCTGCTGGCAGATGTGGAAGTGCAAACGATAGACTAGTTTTACTGCTTGTATGATGAGCGAGAGCGTCATAACCACACGTTATAACCAAATGGGCGAAAGTTTCTCTGTGTTTGGGGAAGCCTTGCGATCCGAATGGCGGCCTTCAACACTGCCATTAACGAAACTTTCGTCCACTAGGCAAGACAACTTTGACAAATGTGAAAATTGTGTTGGATGAATGCTAGCAAATGTAGACAAAGAAAAACTGATTTTCGTGTTTTAGAAAATTGGCCATCACTACAGCAAAAATGGAATATTACGTTGTTGTAGCTAACACCAGGAAGACATAAAGTACTTACTTTTTCACTTCCCATCGATTCCTTACTTCTCTTGAAGGCCAAGTAAGAAGTCAAAATGTACCAGATCCTTAATGCTCTCTTCTCTCGTCAATAGAAGCCAGAAACTGGTTGACTATACTTAGAATTTTTTTTGAACCTATGGTATTCGGAGACCAGACCAATTAAGATCAAGTGCTGACAGTCTTCAGAAGTTGGAACTTAAGCGTTTCCATGACCTTGTGTAGGTATCATGCCATGGTAACCTCGCTCACGTGAGTAAATCTTGTGTTGAACTTGAGTGGATGAAGGTGACCTGCTAAAGGAAGGGATGTCCTCACGCCGGCTTTGTGAAGTGAAAGTGACCGTGTGATGATCATATGTTGTGTGAAGGTAACCTTGTTTGACGAAAGGGTGGAGGGGGTCATCATCATAACCTTGTGTTGATCTTTGGGTAGGGTGGGATGAAGGTCACCTTGCCTCGCTCTCGTGGGTGTTAAGGTACTTAATGTTCACGTCCCACGCCTGCACATGGTACACATGTTGGGGGCTTAAGTGCCTCATCTCTACATTTATCTATTTCTCTTTCGCATTACACGCCCCTTTTTCTCTTCCATTTCTCTGCCATTCTTCGTGCTTACACTTTCTACTTATTTCTACATTCTCGCTTAGCCATTCACTCTTTAAGCAATGCACCCTTCTCACTCTTCCTTTATATATAACCTCAGAAACGCCAATTTTCTTAGTTATTCAGAAGAAATTTTGATTTCTGCGTATGTTTTGATACCTTCAGTTCACTCCTGGATACCAAATATCCCCCCTATTATATCGAAGTAAAAAATCGTCAGTTACACCTGGGAGATAATTAACTAGTAGTCACACGAGCCTAATGATTTGTAGTGTTAAAATTCGCTGGATGAAAACACTTGCAAGAGTTTGATGGGCAATGAACTTGTCTTTCTCAACGGAATTATTAGTGATAGATGGGCAATGAACTTATCTATCGCACCGGAATTACAAACGTCACCATTAAAATGACCTTTCACCAGTGTGTATTCTGACCTTTGTCTTGGTAATAATATATGATTTTGACATTTAATCTCCGCGTTGTGCATTCTGACCTTTGACTTGGTCATAGTGTGCGTTTCTGACCTTCTAATCTTTATGAATTGTGACCTTTGATCTGATTATGATCTTTGTCAATAGCATTTTATGACTTTTCTGATGTTTGTACTTTTAAATTTCTTTATCTAGAATATGTAGTTCGACTTTTGACCTACATATAGCAAGTTTGTGACCCTTGTCCTCTGATTTGTTCATATTTTGTGTATTTTTTTTTTTTGCTTAGTTTCTATCTCTGACCCTTGAGAATATCTTGTTTCACATATGTAGTGTCTTTGATTTTTGACTTGAATGCAGCTTCTTTCTGACTGTAATGTCTTTGACCTTAATGTAACTTGTGTTTCCCGAGTGTAGTGCGTGTGTTTGACATTTGACCTGGATGTAACTTTGGTTTTCATTTTGTGATCTTTCTTTGACCTTTGTCTTGCGTGTAATATTTGGTGACCTTTGACCTGGGTGTGAAATACTCTCGCCTCTGACATAAATCTCTCCTAAAGTCGTACTGGTTTTATCAGGATAATTTCATAGATATAAGACGCTTTCTTGAATGAGTATCACATTCTGGGACCATAGGCCTGGATCCTACTTATCTAAAGGATTAAATTGCATCTCGCACTCGAGAGATGGGTTTCAATCCTACATAACGGTTCAGTAGGCTTGGATTTAGTCTACATACCTGAATGTTTCGATTCTACTTCGATTCTACATACTGGGTCGATAGGTCTCTATTCCACATACTGTGACGTTAGGCAGTGAGTATATCGAGGGGGTGTAGGCTTAGAACCCATTTCCCTGGTATGTAGTCACGAGACCCATGTGTCTTATAAATGGGTTTAGAGCTCGCATAGTCTGGAGTTTGTCACATTCACACAATCTAAAGTAAAACACACACACACACACACACACAGTGCGCAGGTAGGTAGGGGGCCTCGAACCAACACGGTGAAGTGGTAATTTTCCAACCCACTCACTGTGCCCACTTCTGCAGCCCACTTCACCCGATCACTCTCCCATAAAACCCATTCGGAGATCATTTCTTTTTTATCATCCATCGCACCGCTTCCTCAGCACAAGCAGAGACGCTCAGCAAATCTGTTTAATACTACCGAAGCTTCGTGCCAAAGCTGTTGTTCATGCAATGAACAAGAAGCTATGATAAATCCCCTACAACAACACATTCGTGTGAGTAATATGTAGACGAAAGGGAAGTTATCTACAAGTTTGTTATTGAAACTAGAGATTATCTATAGGTATATTCTAGAACTATAACGCCGATGGTTCACGCCTACAACGACTGACGTTAATTAGAATTCTGCTCTAGAACTAGAGGTCAAGGTATGGCCTACAAGAATAGAAATGTTGATTAGAAATCTGCCTTTGAACTAGAGATCAGAGATCTCATATGTATTAATATAAGAAAAATTGCAGTTTGAGGACGTTTAGGTTAGAAAAGCAGTCACCTAGAATTATTTTCCAGAACTCGGTATTAATACTTCAAGTAACGAGTGGGAAATGTCTTTATCTAGTAGCTGATCTAGGACTACATCCTTCTACGGCAAAAGGAAAGCTGTAATCTAGAATCGTGTAGAGGTCTAGGAATCGGATGACGAGAGAGAGAGAGAGAGAGAGAGAGAGAGAGTTCCGAAAAATGATTATCCTTTTTGACAGAATGGTCTTGTAAGAGGCAGCTTATAACTCTGTATTTCCACGGCTGTACCAGGAAGGTAACAATAAATAAATTTTGTAGTCTGACAATATATGCCGTCTCGTGAAATTACAAAACTAGATTTTTGACAGTGTATAATGCAACGACAGCGTTTTCTACGAATATAGACAAATGGTTTGTAGGATGCGTAAGATAAGTAACATTGTTGTTCCAAGAAAGTGCAAGGCAAAATTCTGTAAACGTTCTGTAAATAGGTTCCAACACTGCAGTACTTTATAACGCATTATAAACGCAAGAATTCTGAAAAGAATGTTAGAAAATGGGATGTCAGATGTCCAGTTCGTCTTTCGTACCAGACTAGGTACACATGACCATCTGATTGACGTCACTTCAGATGCATCTCCCAACCTTCTGCTTCAGTAAACTCGTTGTATTTTAATGACGCATTTTTTATGTATTGGTCTGATCTTTACAGCAACTGTATTATGAATAAGTTATACAAAACACTTGATTAGATCTGTGGACTGAACTCCAATGTTTGATTAGCTCTTTCTAGTGTGTTTGTGCATATGCACGTCTATATTTTTTTAATACACACACACACACACACACACATATATATATATATATATATATATATATATATAAAAGGACAGTATAATTTCCAAGTGCACTTTCGAGTCATCA
>JAUUDZ010048637.1:0-10545 GCA_032361705.1 Panulirus versicolor | reverse complement strand
TATTATACTTAACCGCCGTCTCCCGCGTTAGCGAGGTAGCGCAAACAAACAGGCGAGGAATGGCCCAACCCAACCACATACTCATGAATGTACATAAACGCGCACACACGCACATGTACATACATATACATTTCAACGTATACATACATACACAGACATACATATATATACACTTGTACATATCCATACTTGCTGCCTTCATCGATTTTCGTCGCCACCCCGCCATACACGAAATAGCATTCCCCCCTCCCCTACGCCCCCTCCAGCAAGGCAGCGCCAGGAACAGACAAAAAGGCCTCATTCGTTCACACTCAGTCTCTGGCTGTCATGTGTAATGCACCGAAACCATACCTCCCTTTCCACATCCAGGCCTTACAGACCTTTCCATGGTTTACTCCAGACGCTTCATATGTTCTTGGTTCAGTCCATTTACAGCACACCCACCCTGGTATACCACATCGTTCCAATTCACTCTATTCCTTGCTCGCCTTTCACCCTCCTGTATGCATTTCAGGCCCCGATCTCTCAAAATCTTTTTCACTCCATCCTTCCACCTCCAATTTGGTCTCCCGCTTCTCCTCCTTCCCTCCACCTCTGACACATATATCCTCTTTGTCGATCTTTTCTCACTCATTCTCTCCCTGTGTCCAAACCATTTCAACACACCCTCTTCTGCTCTCTCACCCACACTCTTTTTATTACCACACATCTCATTTTGCCCTTTCATTACTTACTCGATCAAACCACCTCACCACATATCGTCCTCAAACATTTCATTTCCAACGCATCCACTCTTTTTCACACAACCCTATCTATAGCCCATGCCTCGCAACCATGTAACATTGTTGGAACTACTAATCGTTCAAACATTCCCATTTCTGCTCTTCGAGATAGCGTTTTCTCCTTCTACACATTCTTCATCACTCCCAGACCTTCGTCCCCTCCTCCACCCCGTGACTCACTTCCGTTTCCATGGTTCCATCCGCTGCCAAGTCCACTCTCAGATATCTAAAGCACTTCACTTCCTCCAGTTTTTCTCCATTCAAACTTACCTCTCAATTAACTTGTCCCTAAACCCTACTGAACCTAATAACCTTGCTCTTATTCACATTTACTCTCAACTTTCTCCTTTCGCACACTTTTCCAAACTCAGTCACCAACTCCTGCAGTTTCTCACTGGAATCAACCATTTCCTGTGTTAGTGAGTTAGCGTTAAGAACACAGGGCCATTGCTTTAGAGGGAATATCCTCACTTGGCCCCTTTTCTGTTCCTTTTTTTGGAAAAGTATATATACCTTAGCCTGAGCCAGGTATTCATTTTATTGGCCAACCCCAAGGGGTGGATGAACAGCTGGGTTGACTGTGGACTGACTGTCATAACCAGGATTCAAATTATGTGCTCGACCCTGGGCAGCCCGTGAATGCGTACTTTCTTTTATTCACATTTACAGTCAACTTCTTCCTTTCACACACTTTCCAGCTCTTCCAGACTCAGTCACTAGCTTTTGGGGTTTCACAGTTTAGTCTGGCACTAGTGCTGTAAAATCAGCAGACAAATGATTCACTTCCCAGTCCCTCTCATCCTCTATAGACTTCATATTCACCCTTCTCACCAAGACTCTTGCATATACCTCCCTCACCACTGTATCCATAAACAAATTAAACAACGAAGGTGACATCACACACTCCTGCCACAGACTAACATCACTTGGAACCATTCAGTCTCCTCTCTTCCTACTCGTACACATGCCTTACACCCTTGATAAAACCTCTCACTGCTTCCAGTAGCTTTCCTTCCACACCATATATTCTTAGACCTTCCACAAGGCATCCTATCAACTCTTATCATATGCTTTCTCCAAATCCATAAATGACATACAAATTGATTGTTTCTTTTAGTATTTTTCACATGCAATCTTTATTGCAAACACCTGATCCTTATATCCTCTACCATTTCTGAAACCATACTGTTCTTCCCCAGTCATGTCTTCCCTCTCTCAATCACTACCCCTCCCATACAACTTACCAGGCACACTCAACAACCTTATACATGTGTAGTTTGAACACTCATCTTTATCCCCCTTCCCTTTTATACAATGGCACTTTATGTGCATTCTGCTAGTCCTCAGGCACCTCACCATGATCCATACATATGTTGAAAATCCTAACTTGTCAATCAACAACACAGTCACCCACTTCCTTAATAAATTCAGCAGCAGAACCATCCACTACAGCTGCCTTGCCACATTTCATCCTTCGTAAATCTTTCACCACCTCTTCTCTCTTCATCAAACCACTTTCCATGACTCTCTCAGTTTTCTTACCACCTCACAAGCTGCCACTCTCACACATGTGCATCCAGAGTGTCTTTTACATGCCTGTCAATTAATATGTAATCCAGTAATGCCCACTGACCATCTTTCCTACTTGCACATGTATACTTGTGTATGTCATGCTTTTTAAAGCAAGTATTCCCAGTCACCAGTCCTTTTGCAGCACTCACTTTCACAAGTTTTTCACCTTTTGCCATTTGTAAAACTGAATACCCTATGCACCAGAATTATACCCTCAGCTGCTACATTACTCACCTTGTTGAAATCACCCATCATCAATGCCTGTCTCTTGCATCAAAATTGCAGTCACACTCACTCATTTCCCCAAGCACTTGCCTCTTATGATCTTTCTTCTCATGCATAGGTGCATGAGCACAGTTAATCACCCATCTCTTGCCATCCATTTTCATATTTATCCATATCAATTTAGAATTCACTTCCTTGCACTCTTTCACACACACCCACAACTTGTACTTAAGGAGTAGTCTACTCCTTCACTAGCTTAAATCTACACACTTGCAGATTGAGCTTTCATTGGGCTTAACCTTGTCTCCCATACCTCACCGGTATGTAAAGCTTATATTTTTCTGTTCAAGATTTTGAAATTTGTTTTGAATGTTAAGTGAATACATTTAGATCAGTGGATTTCTCTTCTGTAGAACTGACTGGCCATGAGGCAAGTTACAGTGTGGAAATATCTCCATATGGTGCTTATGCATCATCAAAGAAGAGGGTTGGTGAAGAAAGTGAACTTGGACAGATGGATAATGACCGAGAATGCAGCAAATGTGGAAATATTGGGATGTCTTACACTACTATGCAGCTTAGATCAGCAGATGAAGGCCAGACCATTTTCTATATTTGTCCTAAGTGCAAGTAAGTTTGATGCTGTTGTTGTTATTTGGAATGAAGTTTTCCAAGCTTGTTTGTGTTGGGCTATCACTACAGTAGGCATGTTGACAGTCAGCCAAGAAAAGTTATTAATTTTTTTTTATATTCCTAATTGCTTCTTCACCTTAGCAAAGTGGCATCAGGGGCAGATGAACAACAGCCTCATTTGCAAACATTCACTCAACAGGTTTTATGGAAAAATGTACTATCTGCAGCTTAGCCCTACAGACTGTCCTGTGGTTTACCTTGACCATTTCATATGCCCTGTTTCAGCCCAATGAGAGCACAATGCCCCTTACTTACCATGAAGATCCAGTTTATTATATCCAATGTATGGCTTTCACCCTCCTGAAAGATCAAGCCCCAGTACCCAAGAGCTATCTGAATCTCTTTCCAAGGTGACAAATACTAATGATAATGAGATAACTGAAACTTATGTTTTTAACTTACAGCAGAGCATGAAACTGATTTGACATTACTGCAGTGATGTTTTCCTTAAGATGGTTGTGCATAATATATATATCATACCAGTGAACTTTAGGAAAATGAGCATCCCTGCAGTTGCTTAGTTCTACTATAATTGCATTCCCTAGTATCTGTAATGCATTTCTGTACTCTGGGTACACCAATTGTCCAGAAAAAGTTTCATATATCTGGTAATTTCTCTAGAAATTTTAAGGGCACAATAGTAGTTAAAGAATTCAACACTCACGTAGCATTTGGTGCTGTGATTGCCCATGCTTCTGCTGTGCCATATTATATATACTCAATTATTTCAGTATCTAATATGTACAAGCATTCTAATGCTGCCAGGAATATTTTTATTTCATGTTTATTTTACCGGTGTTATGGCAACTGAGATCCATTCTCTGTCTGATGCCTGTTCCATCTGGGAACTCCCATCAAAGGGTGGCCACAGCAAAAGAGTCTCCACTTTCCATGCCTCCCTCACATACATCATTTGACTCATTCTTCCACCATTTCTATCCCTCCAGTATTCCTCTCCTAGATATAGCTCAAGGGAAATCAGAGTGTATCAAAACATAAGCATGTGCTAACAGTTATGTAAAGAGTAGAAAATGGAAGGAATTGGACAAAAGGGCAGCACTGGTTTTGCCAATGATGAAGAGAAAGCATTCCTGTTTTTGGGCCAGTACTCAAAAAAAGGCAAAGCAATTTCATGATGGTTTGGAAAGTGATATAGCATGTGAGTTATGAAAGTGCAAGCATAGACATGGCATTGATCATTTAAAGGATGGTGATGAACAATAATTGTTGAAATATATGTAACATATTATGGTAAGTCAGTGAAGGATGAAGAACTTAGCTGCTGTGAACATGTATTAGATACAGACAAGTTGGTGTGTTCTAGAGATGATTGATTGCCTTGCAGCACACCTGATGTTATGGAGAATGATGTGGTGTATGGGATCATAGAGTCTAGAGAGGCTTTTTGTTTTCACATACACAAATGTTGCTGGCATGGATAAATGTAATCCACATGTAAGTGAACAATACTCACCCTTGTGTGCTGAAAGGCATGAAAATTATGCTCATGCTTTACACGGCTAACAAACTTGTGTGGATCACTCATGAGAGGTGAAGAAGGGGTATTGTTTAAAGTTTGGAGAAGCCACAAATGTGTCAGTATAGGTTGAGCATTCCTAGTCCAAAAATCTGAAATCTGAAATGCTCCCAAATCCAAAACTTTTTGAGCGGCAACATGACATCATAAGTGATAAAATTATTAATAGTATTATGCAATTTTTTACTGTTAAGTGTGAGAAAATGATTGTTTATTGGTAGCATATCAATTCAGAGTCAAGAATGAAGGTGATGCCAAACAACCACAGATTGTCCACATGGGTGGCTGAGGTTGTGACACCTTATCTTTCTGATGGTTCAGTGTTACACGAATTTTGTTTCATGCACAAAATTATTAAAAATATTGTATAAATTACCTTTAGGCTATGTGTATAAGCTGTATATGAAACATATATAGATTTGGTGTTTAGATGTGGGTCTCATCCCCAGGATATCTCATTATGTATATGTAAATATTCCAAAATCCAAAAAAATCTAAAATCCAAAACACTTCTGATGCCAGACATTTCGGTTAAAGGATACTCAACCTGTACTGTGACCAGTGGTTAGATTTGTCAGGCGTAAGTCTAATGGGTTTCCGTGACATAATTATCAGGAAATGATTTGGAAGCAAATGCCATTATGAAATGAGAGTTTTTGAAGGAAAGGACTTCCCCTTTGAAACTGTAAGAAATGGTATGTTCACTGAAAAGTGTCTGGCTGTACATGAAGTACCACTCTTCAGAACCCTAATGCATACTGCATAGAAAAGTGGCAAAGCAGTTTACCCCGACAGGCAACACTAATGTAAACATCACTTTCTTACTGGCATTTAGAGAAGGAAGAAAAATATTTCTCTTGTGACAAGGTTAAACACCTAGTTTGTGACTGTGCCTTCTGTTCAAAGAAATTCTGTTGTCCCAGTACTACATAACTTGCTCCGATCAACATTAACAGCAAGAAAGATTAAGAAGCATTATCTGTGGAGTATTCAGAAGAAATGGTCACTCCTCCTCTAATCTTGGTTCTGTTTGACCGTAGTGTTTTTCTTTGATTAAAGCTATTCCAGTTTTAAACTTAAGGATACTGTGGGACATTGGATGTACTGGCGTTTCAGTGTAATAGCTTCAGTAAGGTGGATAACATTTATGCACGGACCATTTTAGTCAGTTTCATGTTAGTATAAAGTTTCTTTTATTATCAGTATTTTATGAGAATAAGATTAGTTTTTATGGAAATAATGATCTGGTTGTGTATTTGAAATGTAAATATTGCATGTGATATATAATAACATGTATATGTAAATGATATGCATGGATGGGATGTGAAAAAAATCCACTGGGAAAGACCAAAAAGTTCATAAACTGTGTAATATCTCTGGGTGTATATTGAACAAAATCACAAGTGGAAAATATCATTGATCATGGTATACTTTCATAAGTAAGGAGCATTGATGCTGCCAGCCAGGGCCTTCTTCCTCATTTTCCCCCACACTCCAGTGTAAAGGAAAGCATATTACTCTTTTTATATTTCAAATTTTGCTAATTTTTTCCAGCTTTGAGACTTTTTCCCCAGCATTGAAAGGTTTGATAATTATTTTGCTTATGCTTTTAGCTATTTGAAGATGAAATGGCATATCTGGTAATAAGCCAAAGGTCTATGTCCAGATGCATAAACCGAGTGTGGATACATTTAAGCCAGTCTTTTTTTATTTAATTTTTCAATGTATCTTCCCAAACTTGAATTTGTTCAATTTCAATTGTTTTTTTATTCCTTGATAGAGGAGCTGGAATCCCGGTGTTGTCAATAGGTACCCCTGTACAATACTGCCAGAAACCTTTGGCACGTGTCATGAGCACATATGAATACAACAGGAAGGACATTGCTTATGCACATTGTTGGTATTGTTTGCATATCTGACCAGTATAAGGGTTGTGGAGTGGTGGTCCAATAAGCATCGCAGAAGCAGTGTGTGGGGACATCTTAGAAGGTAGTGGACACTAGTGTGGCTGTTGGATCTTGTGCATAATGCCAGTCTCCCAAGCGAAGTTATACCCAGTAATGATATGGGCAGCAACCACGTCCATTTTCCATGACCCTTTCCAAGAGGTCAGGGAGTTTACGAAGGGTATCGTACCAGGTGGGCGGGGAGTCCAGGGGATGGCTGCTTCCCAAGCTTCTCTCTGCTTGCGGCGAATTTGGGTCTTAAGTTGTAGAAGTGTTCGAGGAATATTGTAGTCAGTTGAAACCTTGTTACGATTGGTCTTGGCAAGGCCATCTGCTGTTTCATTCCCCAAGATACCGACATTACTAGGTATCCATAGGAATGTCACAGGACTGCATACATATTAAAGTGTTGATGTTATCCTTTGGATTCAGAGGAAGTCATTATTCTCCCCTGATCCATATGCGATCCCAATGAAAGCAGACCTGAAATCGTAGCGGGCAAGTAGGGGGCAGAAACCACTGAGTGGAGGGATGCCCTGTCAGAAATTCTAAGAGTTTGATAGGCTCAGGGGCATCAGGATGGGAGATGTAGACACCAGCCCTGGCCCTTCCTGTAGCAGGGTAAACAGAGCTTTCAGTGTAAAGGACGACTCTACCTGGAGACAACTGGGCAATCCTGGAGAGGTGGTATGTGCGGAGAACAACAGGGCTCTTGTGAGATTTCGGGAATGGTCCACCAAGGGCAGTCACTTCAGGTTGAAAGTCGAGCCATGGAGAGGGGGACGAACCAACATTAGGGATGACATTATCAGGTAGTAGGTCGTGTTCTGAAAGGCTCGGATAAGTGACCCTTGCCACTGTTTTTTAGGAGGAGGTTGGCCTCAGAGAGCAGGAGTCAAGTTGTCCTGGACTTCGTTGCCTTGCAGATCCTATAGAATGAGAATGGTAGTTTTCAAGTAAATCTCTGGGACACAATTCTGTAAGGGGGAAAGACCAAGTTTGGTATATAGAGAAGTAGAATAAGTCCACTGAAGCGTTGTGAGGATGATATGAGCAGCCTTCCTGTGGATAACTTCAAGACAGTTGACAGCAGTCCGACTTCTGTTGATGAGGGCATGGGCAGCATGGTCGACACAGGAGTGGATGAAGGACATGTACATGAGGAGTAGTACAGGGATGGTGACACCAAGGGAACCCCTTCACATGGTGGTGAGGGGAGTGAGATGCTGAAAGCATATATATATATTTGTTTTTATGTTGATGGCTCCTGTCATGGACAAAATTCCACACCAAGGCCAGGCCCTAATTGAAATATAGAGAATTATGAAACAGAAAATGAAAAGACAAGGGAAAGTATTTATGAATTTTTGAGATGGACCTGGCTTTTGCAATGTGCCAGGTCTTAGTTATTGGAAAAGACATGAGAAGATAGAGTTCCAAAGCTTCAACGTGTAGTGAAAGAAGCAGGTATTAAAACAGCCCACCCTTGAGTTGCCGATGGCCACGCAATAATCATGTGACACAGCGGCTTGCTGAGTATTGTGTGGTCTAGCTAGTGGTGGGGCCACACAAGCAGCCTGGTCTCAGTAGCAAAAACCAAATGATATCTATAGAAGAGGGAAAGTGAACTATCATTGTGGCATAGAGCAAGAGGGCCAAGTTTGGAAGTTAGCCTGGGACTGTTTATTAGTCGGACTGCTTTCGATTCGACTCTGTCAAGTAAGGATACAGAGCTAGAACCACCCCAAATGTGAGAGCAGTACTCCATATAAGGATGAATCAGTCCCATGTACAAATGGAGCCACTGTTCAGAAGAAGTAATGCCAAGTATGTTCATTGAGTCAAGAGGTGGAATTACAGAACTGTCAAAGGAGAGACGAGAGTTGTAAGGAGCTTTTGCTAGAGAGATGGGTAGAAATTGGGTCTTGGAGGCATTAAACTTAAGATTTTGTGTACCCTGCTTAGATTTCCTGTCCAACTCTGAGATTATTGAGGAAGCTGTGTCAAGACGAGTTGCAGGTCAAGTGAGAGAAGAAGGAACAGAATTGAAGATGTGGATGAATGCAGTGTTGAGTTGTCAGTGCATGAGAGGAAATCATTGAAAAAGAAAAAAAGAAAAATTGTAGGGAACAAGACAGAACCTTGAGGGACACCACTGTTTATGGAGAAAAGGGGGAAGGCTGATCCATCAACAACCACAGAGATAGATTGGTTAGAGAGGAAGCTAGATATCAAAGAGTAAATTGAGGGAGGGAAGCCAATACTCAATGCCATACTCTGTCAAAAGCCTTAGGTATGTCAAAGGCAACTACATATGACTCCCCAAAATCTTTCAGGGATGATGACCAGATATTAGTAAGATAGGAAAGAACATGACCAGTGGATCTCGCCTTACGGAAGCCATACTGGTGATCAGAGAGAAGACTATGGTTTTCAAGATGTTTAAGGATATGGGAGTTGAGGGGGGATTCAAACACTTTGGAAATGGTAGATATCAAAGCAGTAGAATGACAGATAGAGGGGTCAAGAACGGTCACCCTTTTTAGGGATGGGATGTATCAAGGTATGTGTCCAAGGAGAAGGAAACATTTTGGTTTTTAACAAGAAATGGAATGGATGAGCAAGCACAGGTGTAAGTTCAATGGCACACTCTTTCAGTACACAGGGATGGATGCCATCAGGGCCATAATCCTTGTCAGTCCATAAGGAGATTACGGGAAGAGGCATAGGATTAGTAAGAAGAGCATTAGGGGGTGAAGGAATGTTTAGAGTTATTCAAGATGGAGTTAGAGGAGAAATGGGAACCAGAGAGTTGCTTTGTGAGTGGAAGAGACAGCTGTAGTACCGTCGGCACGGACTTCAGGAATCTGACAACGTGTGCAAGTTACATACACTGGGTGTGTCTGTATTTTGTTTCATTAGCCCAGTCCAAGGGCATTCCTGATAAGAACAGGTGGGGAGGTTCAACATGAACGTGCCATATGGCTTCTCTTTTCACAGTTGAAAGATGGAAACTAAGTGAATCACACTCTCTTGCTTTAGACATATTTCAGGTTTGGATTTTCCAAGTGATTTTCAGTCCCACCTCCCTCCCATTTTAGTCGTCTTTTACGACTCATAGGGAATATGGGGGAAGCTTTCTTTCTACCCTATCCCCAGGGATAGAATTGTATTTTTACGTAGATTTATTGTTTTGTTTTTAAATAATTTTCAATGAAAAGATACCTTAACCATGTAGTTGTATTATTTTATTTTGTTCCATAAATAATCATCTTGAACATCTTCAACATTTATGCAAAATGGAAGGCAGTTGAAATCAGGTCCTTGCATTTGAATGGCACCCCGTTAGCTCTTTGCTAGATATACCACTTAAACACCACCTTATCATTGGCTTCAGAGTTGAACCTCTTGATGACTGTTTTCATAAGTATGGTATCCTTTGCCTTAGTTCTGCTATGCACATAGTACCAGAAGCCATTAGTGTATCTGATAGGTTGAATGTCTTGTGCAGTTAATTCTGCCAGAATTAATTTGCGTTAGTCTTTTACAGACACTTTGTTATAAAGGTTGCCTAGAATTTCCAAGCTTTTTTGTATGGTGATACATAAATTATTTTATCCCTGGGGATAGGGGAAAGAGAATACTTCCCATGTATTCCTGTGTGTTGTAGAAGGCAACTAAAAGGAAAGGGAGCAGGGGGCTGGAAATCCTCTCCTCCCGTTTTTAATTTTCCAAAAGAAGGAACAGAGAAGGGGGCCAAGTGAGGATGTTTCCCTCTAAGGCCCAGTCC
>JAUUDZ010048626.1:0-10545 GCA_032361705.1 Panulirus versicolor | reverse complement strand
TGTGTGTGTGTGTGTGTGTGTGTGTGTGTGTGTGTGTGTGTGTTGTGTGTGTGTGTGTGTGTGTGTGTGTGTGTGTATGTGAGTGTGAAGTACTCATTCATAATTACCAACTTCGTATGTACTGTACAAGATGGAGTTTTACAGTCGTGGGAACCCATCTCTTCAATAATTTCTACTATTAGACAACTTTTTAAACTTCTGTATACTGTCTGCAGTTACTGTTTCCTCATGCAGTTTACTCCATTCGTCCATCACAATTATGCATTCTTTTATTACAATTTCCCTGCTAAATTTCATATCAGGTCCCTTGGTTGTTCTGTCCCGTGTCTTTCGATGAAACATTCACACGGTCCACGTCATATGCCTGGCTTAACACTTGTAGAAGGCATCTCTGACATGTGTTCTTTGTTTTCTTCCACTATATCAGTCTTCTCGCTATCGATGTGTTCTGCTTCTTATTCTTATCTGAAGATCTAACTTATGTATCAGTCTCCTTTATGGCAGTGTCAAATGCTTTCTAGTACTCCAGGTACACATAATCCACCCAGCCGAGATGTCTCGTCTACAACGGAGCTCACTCTCTCGTAGAAATCTGGGAGGTTTCGTGATATATAATCTTTCCTTCTCTCCGGAAGTCTCTCCTCTGTAGGAAGTCATCACTTTTTACTTCATGATTATCTTCTGTACCAAACAGACCACATTCATCAGCAGACCGGAGTCCAGTTCAGCGCCTCATCTCAGTCTCCTCTCTTATAGACAGGTATGACGTCTTCGCCCTTCCACCCCTTGGCACTTTGCTTCTCTCTCTTCAGCGACATCTCCAACAACATTTCAAGCAGCTGGTCGAGTGTATCTGCACACTTCTTCAGCGTATATGGAGAAATTTCATCAGGATCTTGAGCCTTATTAGGGTCAAACCCCTTTAGTATTGTAATTTTGTCTTCTCTAGATTTAACAAGGGTTTCCAATACCTCCTTCCCGTTCTTTCCCGCTGGTGTTGGGGTGATAACGTCTTATACTGTGAAAATACCTTGAAACTTGTCATTACTGCCCCGCTTGTCCTTGCATTATTCTTTATACATCTTCCCTCTGAATACCTTACTCTCGTGTCACTCTATCTTCTCTTATGAAGAATTATTAATTTTTGCTACAATCAAACATTAGTTTATTTTCCGTTACACGTAGACATCAATTTATTTTCCGTTATACACAAACATCAGTTTGTTTACCGTTATACGAAAACATAAGTATATATTCTGTTACACACAAACATCATTTTGTCTCCCGTTACATGCAAACGTCAGATTATCTTCCTTTATGCGCAAATATTAGTTTATTTCCAGTTACGCAGAAACAGTTTATTTCCCGTTCTACCCAACATCAGCTTATCTTTCATCACACACAAACTTAGTTCATTTTCCTTTACACACAACCATCAATTTATTTTGCGTTACACACAACCATCAGCTTATCTTGCCTTACACACAACTATCAGTTTATCTTGCGTTACACACAACCATCAGTTTATCTTGCGTTACACATAAACATCAGTTTATCTTGCATTATACACAACCATCAGTTTATTTCCCGTTACATTTAAACTTCAGGTTATCTGTCATTATCCGCATACATCACTCTACCGTTCGTTATACAAAAACAACACTTATTTCTCCACTGTGCACAAACGTTAGTCCACTTCCTATTAAGCACCAGGTGTCATTTTTTGTTGTATATCCCGTTAAACCCAAACGTCATTCCATTCAGAGCTGTACATGTCAGATTCCCTTCCGCTCAACACAAGCGTGGCCATATTTACCGTTACTCGCCCACGTCAAAATGACCAGCCACGTCATCGCTCTCGTGGATGTGAGCCACAGTTCCGTCATACTGGTGCCCTCTGCTGGCTCGTGGGCCAGTATATGAACACAGCACCACTTCTCTCTATGGTGATATACGCCAGGTTGACCTGACTGTTCTTAATGCTCTTCCTTATCTGCCTGAGTCACATAAACATTACGTAATCATAAGAGCCAAGAAACCTCAAAGTTATCATTTCTCCGATATGACACAGTATGAGAGGATGATAGTCGTTAATAACATTGTAATGGTCGTTTTCTCATTCGCTAGTGACATACCCATCAGGCATCTCTTTCGTTTACCTTAGCAAACGTTTCGTTTACCCACACACTAACCACAACCATCTGTATCACGTTCTTCATGACACACTAATATCAGCAACCTCTTCTTCAGTAATGACTCATTAAGATCGGTGACAGCTACACTGAATATTGTTGACTTCGTTAACACGCAGATTTGTAAGAGCGTCGTTATCTCCTCCTGCAACAATGTCCTTAAAACGAAAGTCGTTTTCCGCTTTTACGGATGTCCTCAGCACCACTCTCGCTGAGGACAGTCGTCGATGACCACCTCAGTCTTTCTCCATCAGAGTTAATGGCACATCTGTCGTTAACGATAAGACACACCGTCATTAATAAGTCACACTGATCAACATCATCGTCATCCATCACCATCAACATTGTATTGTTTTAAACCATAAATACCAGCAACATCTTTGTTATAATCAATCAACACCTTAGGATGTTCCTCTCAACATCTTGACGTTTAGTCACTATGGTTAGCAACATATCCTCCTTAAACATCAGGGTCGATAGCTTAGTTCTCCCTGAGCATTAGTGTTAAACATGATTGTCAACATTCGTAATATTTAATGACTTCAATGTCCTTATCATCATCTGCTTCTCCCTCGCTGACCACCGATGTCAGCAACATCTTCGTTCTTAACTGTCAGTAGTATCTGCGTCTCCCTGCCTGATTATCAGCGTCAGCAGCATCCTAGTCCTCACCCACTACTATCATCTACCTTGCCTGACCGTTGGTGTCAGCAACATCGTCGTCTCTACTCACTAGTATCACCTGGGTCTCCCTGCCTGACCGTTGGTGTCAGCAACATCGTCGTCTCTACCCATTAGTATCACCTGGGTCTCCCTGCCTGACCGTTGGTGTCAGCAACATCGTCGTCTCTACCCGCTAGTATCACCTGGGTCTCCCTGCCTGACCGTTGGTGTCAGCAACATCGTCGTCATCAAGTACCAGTATCACCAGCATCGCTAACCACCACGTCAGCAGCAGCATTATGGCACAGATTTTTTTTCCCCATTTTTTTTTTAACGCTCGTGTAAAGCTTGTTCTCCCACACATCCCTTCCGAGCATGAAGGTTCCCCTGATCACCTTACCCCTTGATTAACTCCCCTTTCCTTGCCATTATCCCGGATGAAGAAATTATTAATTAGGAAGAAGGATGCCCGCATGACACCTTTCCTCTTGACCGTGAACCTAATAAAAGCATCAGTTTCTGAGTAATTGCAAAAATTATCTTTGCGGCGAGCAATTATGCAAATGACCGCATTAAGCATCGAGATTAGAATTTGCAACAAGTTCTTGTGGTGTACCTTCGTCTGGTACGGTGTGGCGCTGCAGGTGTGATCAGGCATGCAGTCCGCCAGAAATATTCCCCCTCGATAGCAGCCGGCCATGTTAGGAAGATCGCGCAGGTCAGCCCTCCACTCTTATCTCTGCCAATTTGTTTATTAGCCATAATGGAATCATTTTTTAAAGTAATTGATTCTTTCGACATCACCCCAGACCAGATTTGTCTAGTGTTGGATATGTCATGCTTCGTGCAACAGCTGGGAGGAAGTTGGACAGGTATTTCCTCTCTCTCTCTCTCTCTCTCTCTCTCTCTCTCTCTTCACCCCCATCAGGCAGGTTCTTAGTCAACAGTGACTCACGCGTAACAACCTGGTCATCGCTCCTCGCCACACGACCCTCGGGCAGGATTCTACCACAGACTTGTTTACTGCCAAGATCTAGTTGGGGGTCTATGCAAGTAACTCGCACTGGGAGCCAGTTCGAGCTACTCTAAACCGACCGTAATCTAGATCTGCCACAGGAACCAGTTAGAGGTTTTCTGGTTAAAACTCCTGGAGTCCCCTCGCGCCAACAGGATCTTCTTAAAGCCCTGCAAGAGCGATCGAAACCTTTCTTTCTTCGTTGGTAAAAGAGCGAGCAGCAGCCTGGGCTTCGCAGGTAGCACTCAGGACTTGCACTGCTCTAGGTCAGCAGGCTGTAGACAGGATGTGAGGAGAAAGTGTAGTGGTGGGAGGAGCTGGGAACAGATTACGGGCGGCGGCTCCCGGTGGCCAAGACTGGCTGGCTGCCTGCCATCATGAAGGGCGGTGCTCGTTCCCATTGATTATTTGCATTGAAGACGAGTTTTTGTCGTGGGCTCATACTTATTCTTATCTTTAGTAACTATTCCTGGACCTGATGTCATCCCTAACGCGCGACGGAAGGGAAGATGCGCGACCTAATATGGCAAGGTCACTGCGCAGGCGCGTCAGGTGGATCACAAGAGCAGGCCGTGCCGGGTCTCCGCTGTTTGTTTACATATATAGCGCACAGGGGTGACGGCTCACAACAGGTTCGCTTTGTGATTTTTGCCTCTCCTGTGGCAGGATGTGAAGTCGAGGCAGATTATGAACTTTTATGCGTTTCTTTTCTCAGGAAAAGTTTGTAGGATATTAATGCGTAGCTGGGAGCATGTGGGCGAGACGGCAGCAGCTCCCTGGGGGAGGGATCACGAGATAAGAAGCAGGTAAGAAGGACCTGTTATTTCAGACCAGAGGCTCCACCTTCCAACACACTCTCCCGCTACGTCCTAAAGCTCGAGCAACCTTTTTTTCTCTTTTTTTATCCAATATTTTCTGAACATCTAAATTTGCCCTCTGCTCTGGTAGCTCACCAGTGAAAGCAACTACAACTAACATTTATTCTAAATTTGGTGAATTTCCCTAATCAAGTTTAATTTTTCTGCAACTCCATAAGTCCTTTACATTGATGTTTCCACTGTCGGGCCAGGTGGAAACTTTCTTTCCTTCAAACTATTTTGAATCGTATTTTTGGTCATTATAATTCTATGGTTTCACCTGATGACGGTTTCGACTGAAACTGATAACACGTCGGTGTTTCAGAGCATTCTGGTGTTTGTTTACATCTGCTAAGCATATTGATCATGATGAGTTATTAATATTTTGTCGTTTTTTAATTTTTTTGGATTAGTTTCCATTCTAGATATAATTTGTTTTTACTAGTTAATCATTATTATTATTATTATTATTATTATTATTATCATTATTATTATCATTATTATTATCATCATTAATATTGTTATTATTATTATTATTACTATTATCATTATCATTATTATTATTTTCATTATTATTTTTATCATTGTTATTGTTATTATTATTATTATTATCATTATTATTATCATTATCATTATTATTATCATTATCATTATTACTATTGTTATTATAATTAACATTATCATCATTATCATTACTACTATTATTATCATTATTATTGTTATTATTATCATTATTATCATTATCATTATCATTATTATTATTATCATTATCATTATTATTATTATTATTATCATTATTATTATTATTATTTTTATTATCATCATTATTATCATTATCATTATTATATCTATTGTTGTTATTATGATTAACATAATCATCATCATCATTACCATTATCATGAATTAATTAGCTACGTGAAGCATGACATCAGTTCATCTAGGTGATAACCTGTGTATATCCATGATGTGCTGCCTGTGCCAGGATTTGTTCCACCAGCAGTTTTCAACACTGGTTGATGGCCAAAGTGCAATATCAAGACAGTATCAAGTTGGGCATAGATTTCTCCGGTAATCTTGCAGTTAAGGCTTTTGCCGCCAATAACTACGTACATTAGAACTATCATTTTGTGTATTATAGGATATTGTCAGAATGGATAAATCATATTCAAGGTTGATTATCGTAAGGATAAATGAAATTTAGGATATACCAGGAATGATAATTAATTTGGTCTCAATCATACTATTTAGTCTGGTTGAATGGAATATCACTATCATCATTCGCATGCTACGTTATATCAAATATGACTAGATGATATGGGATCTGTTTCATTAAATAGCCATTAAGAATAGCTTAGGGTGATGTATTACGGCCTTCGAGAGTTCTTAAATGAAGTGCACGATTTCCTGCTGTGATATGTGACCTGCTGGAGAAGGCTAGGTTAGGTTAGTTTCCAGACTAGTTATACACGTGGATGAATCATGACCTTTGTCATTATTTGCATTGGGTCAATCATCAGACGGGGGGTGGAATATCCCGCTCAGAATAGCTTTGAGAAATACTATTGCTTATATGGCTAATATGGGTCTATAGGCACTGTTCTGTGTGGCTAAATATGAAGATTACACCAGAGATTGATCAAATTACCATTAATAGTACCGGTTACATCGTTTTATTGGGGCGGAACACTGTAGATAACATAGTAAAACTGGCTTAATGGTTAGTGACCATCAGGATTAAACAAAACTTCCAGATCAACAGAGAGGAATGGTCTAAACGTTTTATACGAGGATGAAATAAAATTGGTTTATTGTTATTAAACTTCCCTCGAGTAAGGATGGTAACACTGGCATAAGGAATCCCAGTTCGAGTGTCTGTGTAATCTTGGCCATCACCACTGCACACTTTAATGTGATCATGGTCGACCAGTTTCCAAGAAAAGTTGGAACATTTGTGGTGTTGCCCCAGAGTTCGCCAAGCATCGAGACAAGCATAATCTCGAAAAGTTTGGACATCTGAGGCAGAGTAATGGTCAAATTGATGAATATATTACAATTTCCTTGGCCGGAGCTGCTGAAACTATCTTCAGGATCAAGAGTAATATATTTTGCATCTTCATTAGGGTTTTAGAATATCTTTATTAGCTCAGTGGGCGAGTCATATGGGCTTTGGACTACGAAAATTACATGACTGGGAGGTTATGTGAGCTGGGGCGATGATTAGAAACATCATCTTAACTGCTTTCGTGGATAGTTGAGGTATGTTATCACCCAATATAAAAAATGACTTAGTTAACTTCAGGTGAGCACATACTTGTGCCTTATGTAAACTATACAAGAAATGTTTACGTAACAAGTGTGGTAGACGCCTGATTGGTTGCCATCCATTGACGAGTTTACCTCCAAGGTACACCCAGCTGGGTTTTTAGTACCCAGATTTAGTCTTGATTAGTTCAGGTCCACTGGTGGAGTCCTTTTACTGGTCTCTCCTTTTTCTGTGTCATCCTGTTCGTGTACATATCCTGGTACGGGTTTACGTAACTTCTGATGAAATGGTTAAACTTCATTTTTATATATCTTGTTTACAGTTCGCTCCAGTTTTTGTTCTTCCTTCCATAGGTTTTCTTGTTTCATTATACCTGAACTCTTGTTGTGTGAGGTCTGTCCCTCCTCGTATTGTTACCCAGTCGCTATATCATTCACGTTATATATACACCCGAGCTTAAGCCAGATACCGATTTCATCAACCTACCCCTTGGGGAGGATGAACAGCTGGGTTGAATGTGAACCAATTGTTGTTAGTAGGATTTCCACCTATGTGCTCAACGCTGAGCATCCCGTAAATGCGTCATGGTCAGACACACTAACCGCTACACCACGGTACATTATCTTGATTTCATCACCAATGATTTTTGATTATCTTCAAAGAACTTGTCATTAGATCAGTTCTATATTGACATATACATAACATTTTTCGGTCATAACCTCAGCGTACTGCATCTCCCTCCAGGCTCTGACGATGGATTTTTCCTAATGAAATGTCAGCAAAGAAAATGGGCGATGTGTACATTCTATCAAGTGGTCTTCAGTCCTACTGCAACCGAACTGTCCATTCATATCTATCCTGCCATCCACCACTGTCCACTGTATCTACCACCTACACCACCCTACCTCCTACCGCCGTCCCTTGCACTCAACACCTGCGCCATCCTGCGATCTACCACTGTCCCCTGCACTCAACACCTGCGCCATCCTGCCATCTACCGCCGTCCCCTGTACTCAAACACCTGCGCCATTCTGCCATCTACCACCGTCCCCTGCTCTCAACACCTGCGCCATCCTCCCATCTAACACCGTCCCCTGCACTCAACACCTGCGCCATCCTGCCATCTACCACCGTCCCCTGCACTCAACACCTGAGCCATCCTGCCATCTACCACTGTCCCCTGCACTCAACACCAGCGCCATCTTGTTTTCTACCACCTTACCTCGTACCGTTTCTCCATCACCTCCGTGAATTACTCCATCATTTCTCTCCATCCCTTTACTTCCTTACCCTTAACCAATGTTTCCTATCAGCCGTCAACCTACCCTCACGACTCTTCACCCCACCCACAGCTCCACATTTCCCTCACCTGCCTGATCCCTCCCTCCACCCACATCTTATATAGAATGTTCTCTCGGACCTCCTCATTCCCTCAGACATATTCACGGTACTCGCCAAGGGCAAGGTTTACTCCACAGTACCACAGGACTTGGAGAAGCTGCGAGATTGCACCACTAACGTTGTTCAGGACTGAGCCCTCGGTGTTTGTATGAAAGTCATGGATAACTTTGCTAAACTTCCCCAGAAGTGTAGTCAAGGATAGGGTGGACTTGCTGGGTTCTGAATAAAGTCATATTGCGTGTATGTACTTAAGTCACACTGGACATGGAACATACCTAGCAAAACTTGAAAGACTCCTTTATTTTTATCATACGCGAGTAAGTGTGTGTTTATTTTAAGAAGGGAATGAAAATAGGTGGGTACAAGCGGGTTACCCTGTATGGTATGTTTTCCGCTCTCTTTACCTCCTCCTTATCTTTCATCTGCTACCCTCACCTCCCCACTCATCTCTCTCCACCGCCTCCCTACGCCTGCTGACCTGCCACTCACACTCCACTCCCACCGCCTGCCGACCTGCCACTCACACTCCACTCACACCGCCTGCCGACCTGCCACACACATTCCACTCCCTCCACCTGCCGATCTCCCACTCGCATTCCACTCCCTCCACCTGCCGACCTGTCACTCACACTCTACTCCCTCCGCCTGTTGACCTGCCACTCACACCCTACTCCCCACCCGTCTGCCGACAAGCTATGCTCAGTCCCTCGTCCCTCACACTCCTCATCCATCTCTCTCTCTTTCTCCACATCTATCCTCCACCTGCCGACATATCGCCCTCCCTCATGCATCTCCCTATCCCTCGCTCTATCCCATCCCTCGTCTGGCTTCTTCTTCCTAATGTTAGCTTACAGTTACGTGGAGATGATCAGTATACCAGTTACCCCTCACTATGCTCGCCTCTTATCAAGACATTAGATGTTATGCATCATCGGTACAGCTCTTGTCAATAAGCCATTTACCTGTCAATACACCATTTACCTGTCAATACGCCATTTACCAGTCAGTAGGCCATTTACCAGTCAGTACACCTGTTACCTGTCAGTATGCCTTCTACCTCGCGTTGCCTCAGTTGATATGTTTCTTATCTCTCAGTAGTTCTGTCACTTGTTGGTATGCCATTGTCTCTCAGTAAACCAGTCAAGTCTCACTACCCCACCTAATATCAAGTTCAATAGGTACATGCCAGTAAGCCCTATACCCAAGTAACCAGGGACTATCATTACATCAGCTACCTGTTCTCATGAAAGTTACCTGTTAGTAGGTAAACGTTACCATTCAGTAGGGTAAAGTTACCTGTTAGTAGGTAAACGTTACCTGTCAGTAGGGTAAAGTTACCTGTTAGTAGGTAAACGTTACCTGTCAGCAGGGTAAAATTACCTGTTAGTAGATAAACGTTACCCGTTAGTAGATAAACGTTACCCGTCAGTAGGCTAAAGTTACCTGTTAGTAGATAAACGTTACCCGTCAGTAGGATAAAGTTACCTGTTAGTAGGTAAACGTTACCTGTCAGAAGGGTAAAGTTACCTGTTAGTAGGTAAACGTTACCAGTCAGTAGGGTAAAGTTACCTGTTAGTAGGTAAACGTTACCAGTCAGTAGGGTAAAGCTACCTATTAGTAGGCAAATGTTACCTGTCGGTAAGTTAAAGTTATCTGTCAGTTGGTAAAAGTTACCTGTCAGGAGGGTAAAGTTACCTGTTAGTAGGATAAAGTGAAACGTCAGTAAGTAATAGAAATTACCTGTCAGCAGGTGAATGTTACTTGTTAGTAGGTAAACGTTACTTGTTTGTAGGTAAAAGTTACTTTTTAGTAGGTACACGTTACTTGTTAGTAGGTACACGTTACTTGTGAGTAGGTAAATGTTACTTGATAGTAGGTACACGTTACTTGTTAGTAGGTACACGTTACTTGTGAGTAGGTACACGTTACTTGTTAGTAGGTAAACGTTACCTGTTAGTAGGTACACGTTACTTGTTAGTAGGTACACGTTACTTGTTAGTAAGTGAGCGTTACTTGTTAGTAGGTAAATGTTACTTGTTAATAGGTACACGTTACTTGTTAGTAGGTAAACGTTACTTGTTAGTAGGTACACGTTACTTGTTGGTAGGTGAACGTTACTTGTTAGTAGGTACACGTTACTTGTTAGGAGGTACA
>JAUUDZ010048615.1:0-10545 GCA_032361705.1 Panulirus versicolor | reverse complement strand
AAATCAGGGACTCTTTCACGGAGACTGTGTCACTTGACAGTTCAGCATTTAGTGTTCCAGTGGGCGCGTTGACGGCTCCTGGCAGTAGACGCAGCCCTTGATGACGTCATTAGTTGTTTGCCAGCTGCATTGGTACCCCAGTCGTAGACGGTGTAGATTGACTAGGGTATTCCTGCTCATGTCTCTGTTGTTATATGGTGGCTCCAATGTTGAAGGTAATGTATGTTATAGGTAGGACACCTGGTGACCCGGGGATCTCCACAAATTCCTCGGCCGTTCCCACGACGGCTGGGGATTTCACACCCCCCACGCCGAATGGTTACTCAAGTCGTGCACGTCACATAGGCTTGTTAATTTTCCCTCGCCTGGGATGCCAACCGGCCGGGGTCAGTTACAAGGTCATGCTTGGGAATGGTCGCCCCCCATCATTGTTTCACCGGCGAGATGCAGGGCCGGGCCTTAGGCGATATGAGGGCCTGACCCTAGGTCTCCAGCCAGTCACACTCGGGATGAGGGCGTGACAAAGTCTTTGACCAATCAAGACTAATTGTAGGTGGTCATTCCTGCCAATCATAGTCGAGATGGGAGGCAGGTCAGGGCGGGGCTGGCCGTCTCCGGCTGGTTCCTCTTCCATAAAATCCCCTGACGACTGCTTGGCAGTGATTTTCCTTCAGCCCAGCAGGTAATGTGGGTTTTCCTTGTCTCGAACCCGTAGCCAGTACGAGCCACCACGATCACTGTGAGTGATGCGGCGCTACACTAAACTATACCATGTTAGACTGTGTCGTTCCGGGTCTGAGTGTAGCGATGTATGTTAACTTGTGTTATGGAATTGCCCACCGATAAAGTGTATTTTTTGTCATGTTTGCATAGCTGAATTGCTGTAAAGGAAACAGATCTCCCAGTTTGAAATCTTACCTGGGCTTTTAAGTGTTAATGTAAATATTTGTGCCCGAGTAATGTGCTTCTTTTATCTTGTATTTTCTATTTCATGTAATATAAGTAGTTTTAATCCTGGTGTTCAATTTCATCCCTTAACTTTAAGATAGCGTTATCCTGTGTTGCGTAACGAGAAGCTGGCGACTTTGTGCCAAGGTTTTTCTTACCTTTACAGAGACTCTTTCGTTGATAATGCCGTTGACCAGTGAAGCTGACGTTGAACGTTTCTGTTGATCTGCGTCATCTCCCAGCTTATAACAGCTTATAACAGCTTATGAGTTAAAGCTTGTTGCGGATGGGTTAAGAGTTGCGTACGACCGAAATGCTCATAAAGTATTGTTGGAAACTTTGTTAATAAATCAGTTAAGTTGGCGAGCAGCTCGTAGGTATTGTGCCTGATGTTGAAAATGCTGTTCACAATACCGTCCCATCATCAAGGTCAGCCGAAGTTTTAATCCCTTCCCAACTTTATAGTGATGTTAAGGTTAATCCTGAATGCTTGAGGCTTCAACCAGAGATTGCTAAGATCAATGCAGAGGTGCGATTGGAAGAAGCGAGGAGTGAACAAGCTAAGCTACAGATACAGAGGGAATGGACTGAACAGATTAGATTAACTTTGAAACAAAAGAAATTACGACAGGGCGTGTCACAGCCAGTACCAGTGTCTGATTTTTACGAGACACGCGAGAGAACTTATGGCATGCGAAGTGAGAGGTGGGCAGATGGGAAAGTGTAGAGGGTGATTGGATAACAAAGTAAGGTTGCTAGTTAAAGAAAAAAAAAAATAGAAGCGCATGGGCAGTACTTATAGGGAAGGAGTGTATGTGATTTCGAGATGTACAAGAGAAGCGGCAGGAAGTTAAGTCTAGGGTTCAAAGGAAGAAAAAGATATCAAATGAGAGTTAGGATGAGAGAATATCACCAGACCCAGGGAGAAAATGATTTTTTGATAAGAGGTTAATAGTGTATGAAAAACAAGTGAACAATTGGGAACATTTATGAAATATATACGTATATATGTCTCAACATACTGACACTTTCGTACCACAAACATTGTGTCGAAAAATCCTAAGTCCGCTATGAGAAAAAAGAAACTTCATCAATTGAAATATATTATAGATTATCATGACCATTACTTTGAAAATTTAGGAGATAAATATGGAACAGGTTTGTTAGTTGCATTATATTGATAACCACAGAAATCACTGAAGTAATGTTTGAAATGGTTGAAGTTGGTTTCTCTCTTTTGTCTTCATACTTGCTGTAGTGGGGAAAGATTGGTTATCGATGTATAGTCTATCGATATATATAGTCTATCGATATATTAGTCTATGATGGTGGATTTGCGGTTTAGAAATATTCCCAGCTGGTGTTCACAACATCCTGACTAGCTATGTTGAAAGCCTGTGTGAGGAAGACCCCATACTAATGATAGATGGTAGAGGATCATTGGTCGTGTGTTTGATCAATATCGTATAATACATATATGTCAGTGTTAAATCTATCTGAGAAGATTGTTTGATAGCACCTAGTGTGTCCTGCAACAGTAATTTGATCTGGGAATTGGATCTTTTGTTTGCATTCACTGTTGGGTCTTTAACAAAATCATAATGTGCACTGACGTCTTTCAGTAAGTCATACATCTGGTTAACGTACGATTCCTTGTCTAAGATTAAAATTACAGTAATTATTCTGCTTCAATCATCTATATATTTACATTAGACTCTAGATTCCTATGGACAGCCCCAAACCTTTTAAGAATAGTTGACCTGAGATTACGGTTGGTCACGCCATGTGCACAAGCTTCTATAATCATTATGTTATCCTGAGTAATATTACCACGATATTTACGAAACCTTATGCAATTACCAGGGGGTTATTAGCAGTTTTTCCTTTGGAAAATATGCTTCCAAATCGAGTTATTGTATCTGATATGATAGATAAAAGTCACCATTAAATCTGGATCAAATCACTTGTTTGTTCCAAAAGACATTCTTGGACTGGGCATCAACTTCTTTAATTCTGCCTTGTTCTCTTCATTTTCTCTTCAAGTAATCTATACACAAACCCACTTAATATCAACGGTCAGTCATCAGTAACACTGTTCTCCATGGTCACAGCAGTGAGAGTAGGAAGCGGACATCTTCTCCTTATTGTATTTCTGTTCCTGAAATATAGAGCAAAAAACATCGCAAAAACACAATCCTTCATTTATTCTAGCTGATGAAGAGAACCAAACAACATAGAAGATCCTCTTTGTGCCCCTGGCCAGGCAGGTGAGGGAACCAGATGGTGATTATGACCTTACGGAGGAATCAAGCCTTAATGACATGGCATCTAGCTCCACCAGTGGCTACGTTAGCCACTAAGTCTTTCTGACACAAAATACTGACCCATGAATACACGTCTACCATCAACGGCTAAACATGGCATCCTAGATCAGTAGTATTCTTCTTCCTCCTTCATACAACAGTCAGGGTAGCGTGGCCGAGCGGTCTAAGGCGCTGGATTTAGGCTCCAGTCTCTCAGGAGGCGTGGATTCGAATCCCACCGCTGCCAGGAAGTTTTGTGGTCACTATGGACTTCAGATACAGGGTGAGTGAGGCCTGGGTCGGCGAGGGTGGTGTTCTTGTGGGAGGAAGGACTATATCACTCGCCCCACTCGTTGCGGAGGGACATTGTTACCGGCTGGCCGAATATAGTCAGGTCTTGGAACTCACTGGATCTACATGCGGGACACATGACCTCGTCTGGTGTGGAGATGTGACGCGAGAAATGTCCGCCACCATTACCTGTCAACCATCATGGTCAAGGGTCTCATACAATGGTATTCTTATGGCAGATTGTAAGGATTCTGGCGATACACTTATCACATAAAGCTTGATCACCTTCACTATATATTGGTAATAATGAGAGGGTTAGGATAGTGAGACACTGACTTTGGCTACAGTTTGCTGCGTGGTAAGATAACAATCCTTTAACACACACACACACACAAACACAGTGTGGGTGAGAAGAGTCCGACTTGGAAAGGAGGAATGGAGGAAGGGAGGTGTGTGGACAGTGGCTGCAGAAGACATGATTATGAAGACGACTGTGGAAAAGTGGAGTGAAAGTGTGTAATGTGAGCGAGAGGTGTGTGGCCAGGATGAGTGTGAGAAAGGAAAGTGTTAAGGAACCGTGTGTTAAACGCTGTGAGCAGATGGAGTCAAGTGTTGGTGAGGATGAGGTCAGTGATTGTGTTCGGTACTCACACTGAGGAGGGAGGTGAAGGAAAAAGACAAAAACTCAGATATATATTGTAGCTTATATGAATTAAAATCATCTTAATATTAAATCAGCAGTTTTCACTCTTATTAGCCTGTCGAAGATAATTGGACTTTCCCAACACCATGAGTTGAGAAGTGTACACATACCAGCTGACCGTCTCTTAAGAAAAAGAAATCTATTATTCACTTTTATAAATTCTTCGATACAAAACTAGCATTTTCTCTTTAAATTATGCAAATCTTCCTCTTGGAAGAAATATATGACGTCTAGCCATGAACTAAATTTAGAGAAGTATATACAAAGATATTGACGTCAACTGTCCTGTTGACCTGAGGTATATACTTGGCTGTGAGAGGTTCCCCTGCTGCTGCACACATCAGGATGATGATAATGTAAGCCACTCACTCCTTCCTGACCACACAAGATCCATCACACTCCCGCCATTCTTTCCAATACGAGTTAGCGCGGGGTAATGGGTGGCGGGCACGTGAAGGTATATTGGTCTTAACAGCGTCCAGCTCTGCTGCCAGACATATGAGAAGTTATTATACATCTCTGTCACATGTGTCATTTTCGCTACACCATTTGCTAAACTTGAAATTCTTATTTCCTGTACCGTTGCCAGACGTTTAGCGTTTTTGTACACACTGCTGTTTAATGCGCTTCATTCCTGCTACGTTGGTGCCAAGCTTTCCATACACGGCCGTTTCTTCTCCATTCGACAAGATCGGGATTTTATGAAAGTCAGGTATTCCCTCCTTTTCGTTCCTGAGTAATACACTACAGTTATGGGAATGCAAACAGTAACAGCCCATTGGGTCCTTTAGAGGCTGTTTGAAATAATAGATCAAAAACATTATGTTTGTTGTTGAGGATTGATCGGGAAGTAAAATGAGGTGGAATTGTATCGGAAGAATCTTTTTCACTGCATAGGTGTCGTTTGTTTATGGATGCTAGGCAGCGAGTAATTGTTCTGAGTTCACTGTTTGTGTGGTTTGCAGCTTTGTTATATTTGCTTTTGAGAGAACGGGAGACCATGTGAGTGAGGCGTACCTTAAAGTGAAGCGGCTGAATTGTATATAGTAATGTTAGGGGATCATTTCTCCTTACCTAATCTGGTGGCAGTTAGTGTTCTGAGGTCATTTATATTGTGTGCTGCTTTTGTTGTTGATATCATTATTGTGGGGAGTGAATGTAATTTGCGTGTTGTATATGATGCCTAGAAGCGTTGGTGTTTTATTCATTAGGAGTTTCAAATCAAGATGACTGATGATGCGCGCTGGATTCTTGTCTGCCTGGGCTTAGATATTGATTGAAGACTTGTGTGGAGATACAAACCCTCTGTTCTGGGTAAGCCATTGTTCCAGTTGTGAAATGTAATATTGCCTGTTTGACGTTGTTATTGGGGTGTCAGGGTGCTGTGATGTGACTGTCAGGTCGTCTGCATATAAAAGGACCTTCATGGTGTGGTTTGCTAGAGCTAATGAGAGATTGTGCAGGAATAGATTGAAGATGGTTGGAAAAAGAACAGTTCACTTGGAAACTTTACTGCAAAGTTTAAGTATTTCAAAGGTGAAGCCATTGTAAATGTCTCTTCATGACGACTGATTATGAAACAAACCAATCCCTTTTTATCATTATTGTGAATAATGGTGTCAAATATCTCTTGTGTGAGGATGTGTCAGGGAATAGCAACGAGTGCTTACCACTGTTAATGTGTTGGAGGGGGACCTTTTATGAGTGAAGTTATCTGGGATATGTAGGGTAAAGTCAGTGTGGAGTGGATTGGTTGGGTGTGATAACATGTTGTGTGGGTGAAAGTGGAATCGTTGTTTGATTCCGTTGTGGATCATTTTTTCGCAGAAATTGTATATTGAGGATAGAAGTGACATACAGCTGTAGAAGAAGGGAGTGTTAGGTGATCTGGAGGGTTTATAATGGGTGTTAAATTGGCATGTTTCCAGATGTTGGTAATTTTGTTGTGTACCCGAGAGTGGTTGAAGGTATCTATAAGTGCTTGCATTGCAAAAGGGTCAAAGTATGATATGAGAACGTTTGATATGTTGTTATTACCTGCAGTAAGGTAGTTATTTAAGGTTTTAAATGCATTACTTGTATCAGCAGAAGTAAAGGATGGGTGGGTAGATGTCTCTGGGTGGATTTTGTGTAGGTGTTTCATGACTTCTCTTTTATGAGTAAGGTTGGTTTTGTGGTTATTTATGAGTAGCATCTCATGAGCAAGTTTGGATATTCGTTAGGAAAAGTGATTTCACTATAATGGGTCTGGAACACTTCAGGAGTAAGGTCAGGATTGGTGTGTTGAATCTGGAATTTCCTTAATGTTCGCCAGAGTTAGTTGAATGGGTCTTTTGGGTCATTGTGCTGACGGTGAGTGGATTTGTTTGCACTGGTTTCTTCTTTTTTTGAGGTGTTTAACTTGTGAGAAGTGTGAGTTATATTTCTTTCTATGCCTCTGTGGTTTGTGTTTTACCTCTCTTGGTTGGAAGATGTTGGTGGAGTGTAGAAGTGTATGATTTAAGAATGGGGAGTCACATATACTGATATGTTCCAGCTTTGTTTCCATGCACTGTTAGAAGGCTGGCAAGTTTGCTTTCCTGTAATTTGTGTAAGTCATTCTAATAGTTGTGTGGTTTGGGTGGGCCAGGTGTAGTATTATCAGGATAGGTAGGCTGTCAGATGACGGCTCATGTAGCATGCCTGGCAAGGTCGGCTGCTCAAGGTGGTGGGTTTAGAGTCTGGTTAGCAGGTTGTGTAGGTTGAAGATATCAAGAGGTTGCGGTTGATTCATGAGTAGTTTACGTGGAGGATCTTGGACGTGAGTATAAGTGTTAGGGCATGTGGAGAAGGAAAATGTTTATGAATTGATTATGTTGTAATTACTACTGTGAAATGTTATCCTAATGGATTATAATACAAGGATGTCGTTGTCTGTGGGTGTTGGAGAATGGTATGGCTTGGTGGACGAGTGTTATGAGTCCTCCTCTTTGTCTTTGTTGCCTGTCTTCTCTCACGGTTGTGTAGTTGCAGAAATATGGGATTGGATGTAAATTTGGTTCTTAGATGAGGGCTATATGGATGTTGTGTTCTAGGAGATGGTTGAGTATTTATGTATGAGTGTTTCTGATGATTTGGTGTTAAGTTTCGGGATGTTTAGTTTCTTGTTAGGGTTCAGCGGAGCAGTGAGGTTTATTGAAGAAGAGTGAAACTGAACGTTTTGTGCTGGTGTTTGCTCAATGTTTGATCAGGGATGGTAGGTTTTTGAGAAAGTTTTAGGAATTACTGTTTGTGTGGTTGATGCATGAGGAGTCTTATATGGATGACAATGAAGTACAGTGGATATGGCAAATTGAGTGCAGCTGGAGCATCTGATGAGGTTGTGCCTTTATGTGGTAAGCGTTTGGCACTGTGGATAGAAGTACACTGGTGATAGAATGTTTGGGCTAATGTCACAGGTTTGCATTAGTAGTTGGGAGATAATGACCAGGTCCCAGTCTCCTAGCAGTGAGGAAATGTGTGTGAATGTGTGAAATGTTTGGGTACGACTCACGTTCCTGCGCAGTGGCCAGGGGCAGCTCAAGGCTATGCTATGCACGGCAACAGAGAGATTTGTACCCTTTGGGGCAGGAAAGTATAGCCTCTTATCCCCAACCAGGCTCTCACAAGCCTTCCCTTTGTTTACCTCGACCGCGTCGTGTGCCCTGGTTCAGTACAATTACAGCGCCCTCCTGCATATTCAATCCCGATCAATCAAAATCATTTTTACTTCATCCTACCATCCCTAGTATAATATATCCCCTCTCCTCGTCCTCCACTTTTGACACAAACTCTCCTCCCTCATTCTCTCCATATGTCCAAACCATTTCAGTACACCCTCTTCAGCTCAACCACACTCTTATTGTTACCACACCTCTCTCTTAATTTTTTTTACCTACTCGATCAGAACCACCTCACATCACATATTGTCGTCAAACATTTCATATCCTCTGCACATCTTCATCTGGTAATATGCATGCCTCGAAAAATAACTATTTTCGTTATCCAAGATAAAGAGCTCTCTTTCCACACAATTTTCAATGCTCCCAGAATACTCGCCCCCCCCCTCCCCCACCCTATGACTCACTTCTATGATTCTGTTTGCTGTCGTGTCCGCTCTCAGGTATATAAAAACTCTTAGCTTCATCCAAATCTTCGCCATCTAAATTCACACACTAGTTAACTTGTCCTACCGTATTGAACCTAATAACCTATCTTTCATTCACATTTATTCTCAACTTCCTCCTTTCACAATCTCTTCCAAACTCCATCACTAACTTTTACAATGTCTCACTCGAATCTGTCACTATTGTTGTGTCATCAACAAACAGCAACTTACTTCCCAGCCCCCCCACTACAAACTGCATATTCGCTCCTCTCTCCAAGACCCTTGCAGTTACCTCCACCACCCTACCTTTAAAGAAATTAAACAACCATGTTGACATATCTGCTTTAGACCAACCTTCACCTGGAACCACTCACTCTCCTCTCTTCTTACTTACACATACGCATTGCATTCTTGATAAAACATTCTCACTGCTTCTAGGAGCTTTCCTCGCATACCATATATTCGTAAGACCTTCTTCAAGGCATTTCTATCAACTTATCATATTTCGTTTTCAGATCTATGAATCCTTCCGGTTATCTCCGTATTTCTCACACACTTCATAGCGAACACCTGATCCATACATCCCTTACTTCTAAAAGTACACTGTTCCCCAGTCTGATGCTTTGTAAACGCCCTCACCCTCCTAATCACTCTCTCCAATACAACTAACTTGGTACACTCAGCACACTTATACCTCCGTTGTTTAGGAACTGATCGTTATCTCCAATGCCTTTGATAGGGGTAAAAGACATGGATTCAGTCAATCCTTTGGCACCTCATCATGAACCATACATACGATGAAAATCCTTTCCAACCAATCAACAACACATTTACCCTGTCTAAAGAAATTCATCTGCATTACCAGCTACTCCAGCCACATTGTTTCATTTCATCTTACTCAACACTTTCATTATATCTCTCTTCACCAAACCCCTTTCCATGACTCTCACTCCGCATTCCTCCCTGACCAAAACACTCTTCATCTGCCACCCTATAATCAAAAACGTACAAATCTTTCACAATACTCATTCCATCTCCTCGTCTCATCAATACCTGTTACCACTTCCCCATTTGCCCCCTTCATCGATATTCCATTTTGTTCTCTTGTTTTTCTCACCCTCCTAACCTCCTTCCAAAACATAACTTTCTTCTCCCTGAAGTTTACTAATAATCACTCACCCCAACTCTCACTTGCCCTCATTTTCAACCCCTGCACCATCCTCTTGACCTTTTGTCGCATTCTTTTATACATCTCCCAATCGCTTCCACTCTTCCTGTGTAAGTACCGCCATAAATCTCTCTCTTCTCTTTCACTATCATCTTACATTGTCATACCACGATTCACCACGCATTTTCACCTGCGCACTACCCACCTTTCAGTCTCTTCTCACCCATATTGTTTCCTTTTAACCGTAAACGTTTACAAATCTTCACTCGCCCCTTCACCAGGTGCTCTTCTTAGTACTTTCACTTTCAAGCGTCTCTCTTTTGCACACCTGTCAATTAGTAAGTGGTTCAATGATGCCCGCTGACCATTTTCCCTACTTACATAGGCATACTTGTTCATGCCCTTATTTATTAAACCATATATTGCCAATCACCAGCCCTTTTTTTAGTACACAACTTCAAAGTTGTTCACTATTTGCATTCAGGTTACATAATACCCCATGCCCGCAAGCATACCCTCAACTGCCACTTTACTCGTCTTAGCATCTACATCAGCCATCTCTACTACCCGGTCTCGTGCATCAAACCTGCTGACACATTAACTCAGCTGCTCCCTAAACATTTGCTTCTCATGATGTTTCTTTTCGTGATCAAGTGCAAGAGCACTTATAATTACCCATCTCTCTGAATCCACTTTTGTCTTTACTGATAATAGTCTGGAGCTCACTTCCTTGCACTCTTTCACACACTCCAAAGCTCCTGCTTCGGCAGTAATGTTACCTCTTCCTTATCTTTTGCTTTCACACAAACTCCTGAATTTACCACTAAGACATTTCCAAACCATTCTTCCACAGGTAGATGAGACAGTTCTGAGGCGGTTACGAGGCTGGTCGATGACGTAGTTAGATGATGTACATGAGACAGTTTTACGGCAGGTAAACAAGACAGTTCTGGAACGAAGCAAAAAAAAATAATAATAATAATGATAATAATAATAATAATAATAA
>JAUUDZ010048604.1:0-10546 GCA_032361705.1 Panulirus versicolor | reverse complement strand
TGTGTGTGTGTGTGTGTGTGTGTGTGATATTCTTTTTCTTTTTTAAATCAAGCCATCAATTACCACTCGAAAATTACACCTTACGACGATTGTATGAATATACAGGGGCATCTCATGTAACAAACCCACCCATGTGTAATATGTTAGTTTGTCTCATGTGTTTTGGACTCCCGGACCTCCTTCGTAGCGGTCCTCTCTCTAATGGGATTACCTGATACGCAAAAGACTCATCTACGATCTATTATTAATGGGATAATGGAACAAAATGGTAATACAACACTCCAGAGATGAGAGATGTTAAGCCCCACCACTATCATGTCATTTAGCGCTTGGTAATAATAGTTATACCTAAAACACACCTAAGCTGTCACTGGAACACCCACCAAAGTCTGCAATCACCGAGGAATCTCTGTGCTCGGCTGACCTACACCTGGGATTAGAATGAACAGGAAATATATGATGCAGAACGAAAGAGAGGGATAAAAACTTTTAGACCTACAACCCGACTTCAGGTGCAACTATTATCTTTTCAACACAGAAAACGAAGCTGCTGGCGTAAAGTTTCCTATAAGAGGGAGTGATGAAGACGGTGATGAACGGAAGAAAGTATATATTTACAAGAAAGAGTCTTCATGGTAAATCTGGAATGTAAATGAAAACTAGAATAAGAATTTGAGGAATGAGAGGGATGATAAGAAGAAACAGAGCAAAGGAAAGAAAATTAAAAGATGAATTAAATGCAGCAAAGTGAAAGAAAGAGAAACATAATCAATGAAAGAAGAGGTGGAGAAGGAAAAGAAGAACAGATGATAAGGATCAAAATCGAGAGGAACAAGGAAAAGAAGAAGAAGAAGAAGAAGAAGAAGAAGAAGAAGAAAATGATGATGATGATTAAGAGGGAGAAGAGAATGAAGAAGAAAAACACGTGGAAAGAAGGAAGGGTAGAATACAACAATGAAAGACAATAAAATCAAGATGCGTAAGAAGAAAACAGCAAGAGGAGGAGAGGGAGAAAAGTTTAGATCTAGAAGGATAAAAGACGATGACCAAATCATGTGATAAGAAAAGGCTTATAGTACACTAATAACAGGTATGTATATGAGATACATGAAGCATATATCGAGGAACAATAAGCATTTCTAATAAGAGAATCCAGTAACCAACACATCTAGGCAAAGACACTCTAACTCATTACTAGAGGGGATCACAATACAGCTGTAAGAGGTACCGAATTAGCTCGTTGAAAAATACAAAGATAATGGAGCAAAGAATACAAAGGAATTCAAACAGTAACAGTCTTCTGAGTCCTTTTGAAGCTGTTCGTGATAGTGGAATATAACAGAACTTCTCAGACTGGTGTGGTATCAGTAGAAAGGCAAACAGATGATTCAAAGAAAAAAGTAAACAGCAATTCATGTCACTGAGGAGACGGAAATAATGTCACTCGTGGACTTGAAGCGAAAGGTTTCTTAAGTTTATTCATAAACGTATCTATTGTAATGCTTTCAACTACTTTAATCATTTCATATGTTGAGCCTGTTGAAGACAAAGGACTTTGCCTCAATCGAGGTAAAGTGCTAGGCTACGATATTGTAGTATGACTCCAAGGAATATGCATTAAGCAGTTTGTTCGATAAAGATTATAGAAGCCTTTGCTGATAATGAATGCCTGTTAACGTTCTCCTGTATAAGTTGAATAGATTTTTAGTTGGCTCTCACAGGATTTGTTTCTCAATACGCGAATCATCTTAGTAACTCGATCCCATACGCTAACAACACTGTCTGTCTTTTTCAAGCAGGGAGATGCATTGATACACTGTAAGGAATGAGGATGATTTCTCTAGATTTATATTCGAAATCCCTAGTTATGAGCACAAGAATCTGCTTCGCCATTTTTACTGTGTCTGTGCGATTCTTACTTGAATTATCCCACCAGAAATCATTATACCCACTTTTTTTCTTGATTTATCTTTCGTAACTCAACAGAATTAATACTGGTTCATGCTTCATCGTTTTAACTAAAGATATGGGAATCTTTGCCCTTTTAAGTATTGAAATTCATTTGCCACATATGATCCCAATCTATCGGTTTGTGTGTGTCAGAATGAAGCTGCAGAGGTTCAATGTCTCTGCATCTTTAATTCTGTTGAGTTACGAAAGATAGATCAAGAAAAAAAAGTGGGTATAAAGATTTCTGGTGGGTTAAGTCAAGTAAGCATCGCACAGACACAGTAAAAAATGTCGAACCAGATTCTTCCAGCTCAGTATCGCTTGCAATCTCGGTCTTACAATGCATCCCACTATATCAATATCATCGACATATATATTTGAGAAAAAGAACCGGTAGCACAACAATCGTTACGTCACACTATTCTGAGGCTTGATCATTACAACAGGTTAACTAATTTTTAGTCACCAAATTACAACCACAGCCTTACCAAATGAATTCGCTTTTCCTAGTAACCACTGACGTGAAACTTTATCGAATCGTTTTAAAAATCGAGATTAATGATTCAACTGCTTTATTTTCGTCAAACATATACTATATGGTGACAAGCTAATCATATAAAATGAAACAGAGGACATGAGATCCACTTTTACATAAAAGACGAGTTTGAGATTATATACCTCTGCAGTATTCGTGCACTAGATGAACAGGAGTAGTTAGGTAGAAGAAACATTAAGGCAATATCATTTAAATATATCATGAAAAAAGAAGGAATTTAACACATGGGGCTCCACGATAATAAAATTCCCTCCACGCATGCAAAAATAGGTTGTTGCATTGTTTTTCCATGCGTCCAAGAATCAGTGTAAGTGCGCGTGTAAAGTTGTAGAGTTTGCGTTTGTGTGTGTAACTGCACGTGTATGATTCCACGCGCATGTCTTTTCCATGCGAGAATGGTGTCTGCGCATGGTTGTTTCTGTACACACCTCTCTGTCCGTGCGCACGCGTTCCCGTGTCTGTTTTACCACGCGAACATGTATTTGGTGCGTGTAAGTCTGCTTAATGTTGTGTTGTCCTGTTTATGAATATGAGGAGGGAACTTCTCCTGGAGCATCACTTCTTGACCTTTTGCCTTCATCATACAATATCTAAATCTTCCAGTGCTATCTGCCTTTACTTTCTTTGGCTTACGGACTACTTTGCTATTATATTGCAGTAAAAGTGTATCCTAATGCATCTTATGATTCTACGCATGCTTAATTTCCCTCTACCCTCCTACTTCAAAACATCGTTGTAAGTTAATAACATTGTGTCTCCATGGTAATTCATCCCTGATTATCATATCCCCCGTTAACCTGCTTCTTGCCACTAAGACTGGACAAAGGAGTCCCTCATTTTGTAAGGCATGCAATTATATTGGTGTCGCTGTCAACACACTTCGTATAAATTCCTGTATCAAATCCCAGTACTTTTTCCACTGAAAAGACCAGAATGATGAAGGCTAGAATCCTTCATAATTCGTATGCACATTCTTGATATTTCCCCTCCCTTCTGCTATACTTGAATGCAACATTTGCGAAGGCTAAACAATAGTTTACTTCCATTACAATCTTTGTCATATCGGGATCGGCGGTGTATGCAATCCATGGTTTCATCACTTGCTTGAGTGGCGCAGACTCTTTCCACCAACCTTGCGGTCTCTATTCTCGAGGCAAAAATCTCGTTAAACAATTCGTCCATACTCAGAGGTCGGGAGTCAAGTCCAATTGCAAGTTCTTTGTACGGACGATCAACAGCATTCGACAGACAAGCCACGTTACCTAAGGTTCGTCTCTACTTGGTCATTTAAATTGCTATTTTTTGTTTTCTTTGTAGCAATACATAAATACGACAAGAGACATAACTCCAGCCTTAGGAATCTAACCTAATATAGCTAAACACTATGAAAAGAAAAGCATTATCATACACACAAGATACCTAGTTTTTCTCAAATGAAAATAACATAATGTAACCCAACATACATGCGTGTATCTTGACTAGCAGTCGAATCTCTGATATTGACCTTCGACAAGGGGAACCTTTAAACATAACCATATGCATGATATTCATCAAAATACGCTGTACGAAAAATGAATCTGTCAAAAACGATACTGCATTTTCTTCTTTTTAGCCATAAGAGAACCAATTTTTCGTGGCAAAAACCTACCCGAAAAGTCTGTTGACGTGAACGAGAGATTTTGAAATCTTCGATAACACACAAACAACAAACTAAGCCTGAACGTAGAACCTACTCACTCTAAACCCATCATCAATCCAGATGATACAAACAATTGGTAGAGAGTCGTCCAAAATGTATCTTGTGTAAACCACAGACTCACAATATCCAGTGAAATCCAGGCAACTGTGAGCACCACCACTAAACCAATAATGAATCCACAACATAACTCACCACAGTCGCAAAACCCCTCATAAATCAAGGCAAAGCAAGTCCTTACACGCAGGCGCTCCATAAACCACTCCCGACAGACCTCAAATGATACCCAGCCAATCTTATTCTCGTTTCGAAAACTGAAGCGAGCTACTGTGCCAACGCTACGAGAGAAGGAACACTCATACTAATACGGATATTCATCAGAGTTCCTGTGGCTTAGAAGAGCCAGGTGTATCCGGGAGCCTTCAGCTGTCTGCGAGTCGTGATGTGTGAACATGAAATTGTTGGCAAAAAAGATAACAGAATTTTTTTGGTCTGTAATGTTACAAATGAGTTAGAAATTAAGTTGGGAGTGGTGAGTGGGTTACTCAGTTGGCGTAGTTTGATGTGGTTGTTAGACTGTATGCTATCTGGGCGGGTTCTGAACTAATGGTATGACATAAGGGAATGGTGTTCAGTGGATGAGGTTTACAGTAGTGGATAGGCAAGGCAACGCCTTCGGCCGTTACTGTAACGATGGACGAGCCAGTGGGTGTGATTTGTAGCCAGGGCTAGTGGCATGATGCTGGCTTGTGCTGAGGTGACAACTGGACGTGGTCTACAGTGGTAGATGGAGCAGGATAACACCTATGGAAGGACTTGGTTTTGTAGCACTGCCTTCGAAAGGGACGACGATCGGATGCCACTATTTTGTCGCGTCTGTGTTCAACCCCACCTGATGAAGAGAACTTGAATACTGCGTTCAGTTTTAGTCACCTTACTTGAGTCAAGTGTTCGAACTGTAAAGGTATAACTTAGTCGAGTGTACCTGGTAAGATGTATAGAAAAGAGTTGATCGAGAAGGTAGTGGTATGTACAAAGTATCAAACTATGGAGGAGCAATGAGGTTTCAGGAGTGGTAGAGGATGTGTGGATCAGGTGTTCGCTTTGAAGAATGTGTTTGAGAAATACTTAGAGAAACTGAAGGATTTGGATGATTCTGGAGAAATTATAATGATAATGATAAAGATGCTTCCTGGAAACTGCTGCGAATAAATGGTGTGGGAATCAAACTCTAAGAAGCAGTGAGGAGTTTCAACACAAGAGAATGAGGCGTGTGTGCGAAAGGTGGAGCGGTTGGTATGTGGTTCCGGGAGAAGTTGTGTTTCCGGCGGGGGTGTGCGATGTTTAATCTCTTTATGAACAGGGGTGGTGAGGGAGGTAAATGCAAGGGTCTTGGAGATAGGAGTTATGCAGTCCTTTTGGGAATTAGTCAGTTATCATTTGCTGATGACACAGCGCTGGCAGCAGAATCAAGTCAGAAACTTCAGCAGCTAGAGTCTGAAATCTGGTAGTGTGAAAGTGAATGTGAGTAGATGGAGTTATTAGTTTACCTGGGGTGCGAATCTCCGTGGTGATAACTTAAAGGAGGTGAAGTGTTTCTTTACCTTGGAGGTGGACATGGCAGCAAATGGAACTCATGGAAGCTGAGGTGGGCTATAGGGTAAAGGAGGGTGTAGGTCTTGGGAGCACTGAGAAATGTGTGGCAAGAGAGGTAGCTATCTAAGAGGACGAAGATGGGTAAGTTTGAAGGTACTTTAATCCTGAAGGTATTGTTTGGTTGCCAGGCATGAGTTTACAAATGAGAACGTACGGGGATGATGAATGTGTTGGAGATGAAATATCTGGGGACACTTTGCGGTGTGAGGAATGTTGATCAAGTAAGAAATGGCAAGGTAAGAGCGAGGTGCGTTAATAAGTGTATGGCTAAAAGAATCGAAGAGGGATTTATTGAAATTGGTCCGACATGTGAAGAGAATGAGTGAGGAGAGATTGGCAAAAAGGATACATTTGTTAGAATTGGTGGGGACAAGGGGTGTGTATGTGCATGTGTGTGTATACATAATTTTTGTTGCAGCTTTACAAATGTAAATGGTAACTATATGTTTGGGTAACACGAAAAGATTAATGAAGGTCCATAGTAATTATTGATAATATTTGACAACAGCTCTAAGTCTATGACTAATGTTTTGTTCTAGTCGTTTGTGTGCCGGGCTACCTTATCCCCTGAGATGGCAGTCACATTGCTGTAAGGAGCGTCAGGCTCAGAAAACTAATGATGAAGTCGTTATGGAAAATATTAAGAAATATTAGGTTATGTAATATGGAGTTTTTCAGGTAAGCCCACTTATATCAAAACGCTATCAACCTTATGTTTTATAATGATATCATCAGGTATTTCAATAGCACCATGACTGATAGCGAAAGCACGGATTCTTCGTACACAATATGGAAATTCATCTAGCGGTTATCACCTTAGATTAAATAATCTTTACTTTAGGTGCGTTACCCTGAGTGTAATAACATCTGGTTGTTCTCCAATACAATTACATAATGTTAACGTATTGCAGCAGCCACGCTAGGGGGCACTAAGGTACTCTTTCCCAGCCAGCGACCGAGAGTGGCAAGCAGAGAGAGATAGTTTCGAGAACCACTAAAGCCACCTTCTTGGGAACTTGGGAACCCAAGTAAAAAATGACGATAAGTAAAACACGTTTGCAACATAGTTTGCTGCGTATGTCACAGCAATATTCAGTGATGAGGCGCAGTGCTATAGAAGGTTAATGACGGTACAGCACAGTCATGGATGCCAGTAAAACATATTCTGAGACTGGCACAGTACAGGTTTGCGTAAGAACATAGGGTGGTGTTGGTATAAGAAAGGTATGATCAACTGTACGCCACAGTTTTGGGTGCGATTATAGAATTAATTCAACTAACAATGAAGCCTATGATTCAGTAAAAGCTAAACAATGTTCTGGATAGTAGCATACTTTTGCGGAAACAGAACACCGCAGTTATCACAGCCACACAACACAGTTGTTGTATCATACTTCCACAGTTTTGTACAACAACGTGGGAGACTTTCATTAACATACTGTTTCTGCAATAGGGTAACACACTTCTGGGTATAATAGAAGTACAAGTTTCAAGTATACTTCAGGACTGCATTAGGTAACTGTAACCTACATGCAGAAGATCTACAAAGCTTAAAGTAGTTTTGGATTACATGTGTTGGTAGACACCATGACATCAAACGGGAGATAAAAGTATTGTACGAATCAAGATCAAAATATTACACGTTTCTGGTTTCAGTTGACGACTTGATACAATTTTGGGTAACTCTGTGGCAAAGTTTTGGGTAAAAGTGAAGCAAATTAGGAGATGGCTTCGTGTGACTTTGAATCCATTTATGATGACGAGTTCAAAGTACTGGATTTCATTGCAGAAGATTGTATCAGTGTTTCGCATAATGATTTCGCCCAGTCTCTGACACTTATATGACGGTTTCGACATGGCATAAATGGACTTGGAATAAGGCAGCATTACTGCATAGCGTAAGTACGATCATCGTCTTGCTATTTTCGAGGGAAATATGCCACTGTACTTCAAAAACCTGTGCACAAGGACGCTCCTGCGCAAATGTCACTATTAAACAAGGTATTGAAGTTCTGAAATGCAGCAGTGAGATTCTTTATCTTTTTTTAACTCTCCGTTTACTTTCTTTTTAGATTGGAAACAGAAACTATGAATGAGAAATGTTATCCACGAAATAGCTTCCTTCATGGACAGTGAAAGAACCTACTGATAAACATCAACAAATTACACACACACACACACACACACACACACACACACACACACACACACACCAAACTAACGCATCCATATCTGGAGCAACGGACACATCGAGAGACAAATCAATATACTACTGATTCCACCTACTCAGACCATATCCGATATATCTATAAGTCCACACACGTCCCTTCACTCACACGTTTCATCAAAAGACCCACACTCGAAGTCGTCCCCGAGGTGGTACCTGAGACAGTTCCAGCCACTTCACGAGAAAGCCGAGGCGTACTGGGTCAAACAGTAAGGCCACCGGGCACTGTACTGAACACTCCTACACACAACTATAGACCAGCTTGGAACTGGAAGGTAACCTACCGCCATAAGCCAAGCTCACCTGCACACTCTGGCTGCCTTATCGCCGGGAAGGATCTGAAAATGAACATCATTTGCCGTCTCCCCAGATTTATTGGTTGCTAATTGGTGTGGTTAAGCTTGTAGATAGAAATCAGTAAAAGGTAGGCACCGACTTGGTCTTCCCTCCTCTAATTGCAGCACCGGATGAAAGTGTAGCCTTATGTGAACAATATCTGGGTCGCTTCTTGTGGTCTGGACGCCAAGACATAGAATCTTGGCTGTAACCCGTTCATCGTCTGTCATTTGGTTTGGGTTCGATGTGTAAGTTATTACCTAAACAAGGTGAATCCACAGTTTGCTTTAAGAGTTTATGATGTGGTTGTCGGCAGTTTCTTTGCCAACTGTGTAAGTGCAGATTAGCCAATATGAGGTGGAAGGATAGTCTATGACACAATAGGTCAGAGAGCACTATTTTATTATTGGTGAGAGGATTGTCTATGTCAAATATGGCGGGAGAATAATGTACAAATCTGGCTTCCAGTTTTTGGTGGGTGGACCATCCATTATGCAACGGAGGTAACGGAGAAAAGATATCAATTACGCAAGTGGTATGGGAGTTGGACGTGAAAGTTGAAGCCTCCTACTTGAAGTTCGGCAGATAACTTAAAACGCAAGGGGAAAGAAAATCACCGAGATCATTGTGCAAACATCCCACTTTTTGACATACGGTTCATCCCTTCGGGTAGGAGAATAGGACACTCATCTATCTTTCATAAGACAGTGAGTCATAAGTTGCTCGAAAAGTGGAGACTTTGGAAATATTTGGGCAAATCCTTCACTCGATAGCTACAACGCAAGGGTGAGTGGTTCAAGGTGAGTTGGGTCTGAGGGAGGGGTGTGTTATGTCACCATTATTGTTTAATTCTTTATGGATTCGGTGGTGAAGGAGGTAAATGCAAGGGTCTTGGATAAAGGCTGTCGAGTATAGGTTCCGTAGAGGGTGAAGCAACATGGGAAGTGCGTCAGCTGTTGTTTCCTGATGACACAGCACTAGTGGCAAATTCGAATGGGAAACTGTAGAAGTTAATATCTAAGTTTTGGAGACTGTATAAAGGGAGGAAGCCGAGAGTAGATGTGAATGAAAAATATGTATTAGGTTTAGTAGGGAAGTAAGACAGGTTGGATAGGGTGTGTCTGAATAAAGAATATGTGAAGAATGAGGAGTGTTTTAGATACCTGGGAGTGGACATGGCGGCAAATGGAACAATGAAAGCGGAAGTGAATCATGGGATGGGTGATGGGGTATTGGTTCTGAGAAGTGTTGAAGAATGAGTGGAGAGAGAGATATTGCTATCTTAGAGGGCAAAAATGGGAATATTTGAAGGTATAGCAGTCCTAACAATGTTATGTGTTTGTGAGCCATGGGATATAAATGAGGATGTGCAGCGAAAGGTGGATATGTTGGAAATGAAATTTTGGTGGATAGTGTGCGATGTAAGATGCTTTGATCGAATAAGTAAAACATGATAGGTAAGAGGGAAAGGTGTGGTTGACAGAGCAGAAGAGGGTGTGTTGAAATGGTTTGAACAAATAGAGAGAATCAGTGAAGAGAGGTTAATAAAGAGGATATGTGTCAGAAGTAGAGGGACAAGGAGAGCTGGGGAATAGAAAACCTGCTGCTGTCTATCGCCCTTAGTTGCTTTTCTTAGCCGGAATACAAGGTCACTGGGGATGTCAAGGGCCTTTTTCCCCCGGGGTCCCAGCATCTCCGAACCAGTAGAAACGAAGAGGTATTGTGGATCTTGGCCGCTGCACTTTGGTCTCTTTCTGCCTTTCCTTGAAGTCTGCAACACAACCTTGATCTTCTGAGGTCTTCACTAAATTGGATTCCCTTAAGTTAGATGTACAGGTGTATACCAGCTGCCTGCCTCTCTTCCAGGCAAGTGAGGTCACACGGTCGGATAACTTGTTACTTCCAATAAGCCCAAGAAGTGGGAATTTTATCTCCACGGGACAATTGGCCGAAGCGGGACTTTTGGAGATGATGCCGTTGACTTCACTGTGCCTGGCGTTCCGCCCAACTAAGCTCTTGTCGCTCGGTGCATATTGGACATACCAGGGAGCCACCTCTTTGCTGCTGACTTTGGTATTCGGAGTAGACAGAGGCGGCAAGGTGAGGGTTCTATACGAATTCGCAT
>JAUUDZ010048593.1:0-10546 GCA_032361705.1 Panulirus versicolor | reverse complement strand
ATGTATCTCCCCTAATGATGTGATTATTACATGAAAGTGCACTTGAGAACTTTTCGTGATTCATTTCCCCGTTGACTCATAGGAATCATATATATCATATCATATCATATCAGATATCATGTGTACTTGTTGACATATACATCATGGTAGTGCCTTTTGAGTTGATTAGTCTTTCTTTCTTGACCAGAGCGTTAGTGGTTGTATTTATATGTCTTAAGGATGCGTGATGTATCACGACATATGGCGATCACTGAATGGCTTTGGTGAAGATGCTGTTTTAAGTTCATTATGGTATGGAGGTCAGGCTCCCTGGCTGACAGCAGATGGACGCAGGTTCCATTCTGAGGTATAATGATAGATATTGTACATCATATGAATAATATCGTAGTACTTTGTGAGTTGATTTAACACCTTTCCTTACTTCCTTGTCCAGAGTCAACGGCAGTGTTTCCATCCCTTTAAACTGCGTGACTTATCACGAGATATTTAAATCACTGAATGGTTACGGAGGAGATGCTGTTTTAAGCTCATTGTGGCCTAGGGGTAAGCCTCCCTGGGTGCCACACGGATGGACCGTGGATCGATTCTTAGGGTATATAGTAGATAGTTTACATCAGATATCACGTATACGGTACGTGTTACAACTCCCGCAAAAAACCATCCGCCCCCATACATTTTCAAAGGCGATGTCACACTTAAATTCAGTATTTTGTGATCTCCCCTTTGGCCTAGATTACCATCTCCAGGTGTATGGGCATGGAACTGGCAAGGTTCCTGAAGTATTCTAGGTCCATATTTTGATCTCTAAATTAGGCGAGGCACTGATGAGGTGTTGCAGGAAGCAAGCTTGACTTTCATCTGGTTGCAGCAGTTTTCGATTTGGTTAAGGCCTTGGGAGTTCTCAGGTCACTCCACTGGTAAAATATTTTTCTCTGTAGCCTGATGATAGGGAGCCCTATCCTGCATAATGTGACCACATCCCTAAACCTCATAAAATGGAAGCAGATGGCCCTCCTTAATGTACTGTTCTTCATTCAATGTAGTGCTTTTATGTAAGAAATACAATCCCTCCTAATCCACTGCACCACTAAGACAACCCCAGATCATCACACTGTCTGGGTGTTTCACGGTGAAACGCGAGTCATGCTGACTTGCATTCTCCGGCGTCCTCACCCTCCCCCGCCTCGACTGCATGCACTTGAAGGAACTTTCATTGGAAAACATCGCCTTACTCAGCTATTGCTCACTCCAGTTCTTGTATGCCTTAGCAAATTCGAATAGTGTCCGTTCCATTTCCTTCATAAGGAGTGGTTAGGCAGCTGGCTTTGCAGGAGAGAATGTAAATGTCCTTTTTGCATGCGATGTGGAATGGCTCTATGAGAGACGTTTCCTAAAAGTTTTGGATGAATACGGCGGCTGAATTGTGGGTTTACTTCAATTCTTCTCGTCCTAAGAGGTTATCTGTAGATCAACAAATCTTTAGGCGACCAAGGATAGGTTTTGGTGGTGGGATGACATTGTCAGAAAAGCCACTAGTGCTTTGCAAGCACCCGCCTAATCGTGCGTTCTGACTGTCCGGTGCACCTAAGAATCTCGCTCGTATCCTCATTTTATTACTTGCAGGCGAGAATTCGGGCTTTCTCCTCCTTAAAAAGGTAAGAGCAAACAGTCTTGAAGCACAAGTAGAAGAAATATATCCAGAAGCGAAATTCCTAAAATGAAGTATCAGCCAGGAGAGTAAAGAAAGAGCATTCTTCCCTGAACGTAATGGCTAAGGCACACTGTTGGGGGTTGCTGGTGCTCACGCCATTACAAGTACTAGTCTCAGCGACCATATGTACGATGATATAAACCATACCCATGTATCGCCTTTGAGAGTATTTTAAGGATGGACCAAGTTTTTTGTGGACACTGTATATACACATTACCTTGGTGCATTACGAATTTATGAAAGTCTTCTTTGCTTGTCCAGAGCGTGAATAGCGGTATTTCCATTCCGTACGGATGCGTGGTATCACGAGATCCGTGAAATATTGAATGTTAATGGAGGATATGCCGTTCAAAGCTTATTGTTACATTGGGGTTGGACTACCTGGCTGTCACACAAATAAATTATTGTTAAATCATCAGGTATAATGGTAAATATTTTACATGATTTATAATGTGTACAGTGCATGCTTCAGATATACACTCATTACCGTAGTGCCTTTTGAGTTGAATGAAAAGTTTTCCTTAATTGGCTTGAGCGTAAGCGGCAGTATATCCATCTCATAAGGACGCATAAGATATCGAGAGATTAAAAAATCATAAAAAAAGTTAAGGAGGTGATGCTATTATAAGCCCTTCATGACCTTTGGGTTCGGCTTCCTGGATGGACTGGGGCTCGATTCTAATGGTACAGAAGTAAATAGTTTACATCAGATATCATGAGTACATTACATGTTTGAGATATATACACATCATCGTAGGGCCTTGTGAGGTGATTTAAAAGCCTTTCTTCCTTTTCTTATACAGAGCGTCTACGGCAGTATTTCCATCCCGTTAGACTGCGAGAGGCATAACGAGATGCGTAAATCAATAGATGGTGTGGGAAGAGATGCTGTTTTAGACTCATCGAGGCCGAGGGGTTAGCCTACCTGGTTGCCACACAGATGGACTGGGGTTCTAATATTGGGTTGTAGTGGTAAATAGTTTATATCAGACATTATGTGTACATTACGTGTTTGAGTTGTAAACACATTACTGCAGAGCCTTCTGAGTCGATGAGAAGGCATTCCTTTCTTCTACAGAGCGTGATCGGAAGTATTTCCATCTCGTAAACAAGCTAGCAATCATTGAGTGTTTACCAAGCAGATGCTGTAAACTCATTGTGGCCTAGAGGAAAAGTTGCCTGGCTGCTACACAGTGGACCGGGGTTTGATTTTTAGTGTCTATCGGTAAAAACTTTATATCAGATAACATGTGTATATTACATGTTTGAGATCAATACATATTACCGTAATCCCTTGTGAGTGAATTAAGAAAGTGCGATGGTAGTGACAAATCGCTAATTTTTCATCACGCAACATTACTTACCATTTCACCTGATAACAGTTAATACCTTGTCCAACCCCTTTGCATCTCAGTGACATGTTGCAGGTGCCTGTCTTGAGAATCTGCCAGCCTGCAGCATATCTGTGGACATCACCAGATTCTCTCCAACACCTCTATCACCTTGTTCTTCACGGCTTCCTGAGTCTTCTCCCCCACCTCCCATTCCTGTACCATTAATCCCAAAAATTTTTGATTGGGTTGCAATAACAATCTTTAGAGGGTCAGTCAATGAAGTGAATTGCAGGATAGCGACGGAACTAGTCTCTCTCGACCAGGCTGGTATGGAGGAGAGATCAGACCTGCATAAACCAACTTGGCTGTGTGACTCTGGGATGGCATAGGCGTACGCCAGCGAGAAAAAGGCTTTCGAAATATCAATATATTCCTGGCCGCTCAAATTCCCCTCAACTGTTCCTAAATCACCAGGTCCGCCGTGCCACTACCGGCCTTAAGGTGATACACTTATGCGCCCACGCTTGACTCGTTTATGAATGTCTTGCTTCTTATCTGGTGCAGTGGTGTGCCAACACTGACGACCTTTGGTAGCCACAGGCGTAAAGTTTTTCTCGTCGAACAACATGGCGGTACGCAAACCGACGACACGAGTATTATTTTGCCTGTCAATTTTTCTTTCACCTCTGATACACAGTGATATAAACCTGCCTCCCTCTGCAGTTGTGTCGTAGTGACCACATCACAAGGCATTTGGTCCTGCCATGTCAAAGAGACGGCAATAGTTAGCAAGCTTTTGCTTACAGCCTCCAGCAGTCGCCTGCCATTACCTAATAAGGTAACCCTTGGTCGCCCTGGTCTGGGACTGGCCAGGACGTGATCCTCCTCCTCAATCCTTTTCAACCCTACTTTCACAGTTTTTCTTGTAATGTCCAAATGGCGGCTTATGCCACTTTTACTTTTTCCTACCTCGTAAAGGGGCAACGCCTCCCAGCTATCACCTCGGGGCTGTTTGCTAGGATGTTTGGGGACCAGCAAAATCTTATTCCTCTTCCTTCCATTTATGTAATACATAGTAACTTCCATTAAGTGAAGTATACACATTTAAAATCTTTAACCTTGGCGTATCTATTCTTCTAGACGAGCGTGAGGTGTCAATTTTTACGTCTTTATTCATATGCAAGTGCAGCATCACTAGGTTGCTTCAGAGGCACAAAGACTGTTATACGCACGTGAGATGATAGCAGAGACAGGTGAGGACTGGCAAAAAGAAAGAGAGAGTAGCCTTTTGGGCAGTCACGGTGCAGCTGGAGAAGTAAAGAACACAAGTAGACGTCATTGTCACTAGCTGCGACAAGGCCTGGATAGAAAATTTGTATCCTAACTTGTGTGCTAATAATTCAGTCTAATTGCTGCTCCATTGTTCGACATTCAGTATCATGTGTTATTGATAATAAATGAAACAGAAAGAGGAGGAAGGGGAAGAGGACGTAGCTGGTCCTCAAAACCCAGGCTAGCAGACTCGAGGGGATAAGTGGGAGGGCGATGATAGCTGCGCTACGAGGCAGGGCAAACTATTAACGCAATAAGATGAAGGAGGCAGGTTGAAAGTGTTGTCTGTCAGTGATGAAAGAAAAACGAACAGAGAGAGAGAGAGAGAGAGAGAGAGAGAGAGAGAGAGAGAGAGAGAGAGAGAGAGAGAAATTATTCATGTCGTCGTTGTGCGTACCACCATGTTGATGCAGATGTGGAGTGTGGGCGCTCAGTTGTTTGATGAGAAAACCGTTACGTTTGTGGCCACCGAATGTCGTCAGTGCCGGCGAACCACGACACCAGGTATGAAGCAAACCACATTCATAAACGAGCCAAGGCTGAGCGCGAGTGCATCCTTTTATGGCTGAATCTAACCCGGTGGACATGGTGAGCTAGTAATAATTGAGGATAACTACATCAGCCAGGAATATATTGATATTTTGGGGACCTTTTTCTAGCCAGTCATGCACACCTATGTCATCCCAGAACCACACAGGCAATTTGCTTTATGCAGGACCGATACACATCCGCCGGATCATGAGAGAATGGTTTTCGAACCATCCTGCCATACACTTTTTTTTTGCTTTGAAGGCTCCACTCACGAGCAATAGTCCACATTAATGCCGGGCATTAATTGAGATAGAGAGGATTATGAAAGGGAAAAAGAAGAAACAAGGGAAAGTATCTACAAATTTTGCTGGAAGTGAAAAACCTGTTTTTTGATATGTGCCTGGTCATGATTATTGGGAAAGACATGAGAAGGTAGTGTTCCATAGCTTCGAGGTCTAGGAAAAGAAACAGTTATCAAAACAACCCACCCTTGAGTTGCCAACGGCAGCAGCTTGCCGAGTATTGCGTGGTCTAGCTTAGAAGTTGGGGCACACAAGCAGCCAGGTTTCGGGAGCAAAAATCTGGCGCCTATGGAAGAGGGAAAGTAAGACAACATTGCGGCGTAGGGCAAGAGGGTCAAGTCTGGAGGTTGCCTGGAACAGTTTATGTCTTACCGCTTCCGGCTCAACTCTGCCTAGTAATGATACAAGTAATGATGTGAGAACTGTACTCCGTACAAGGACAGATCAATCTTTTGTATAAACGGAGCAACTGTTTAAGAGAAAGGATGTTTCGACATCTAAAACAGGACTCCAATTTCCTCAAAGGCAGACTTAGCTATTTCCATAATGTGGGGTTTCCAAGAAAGAGTAGATGTTACAGTAATATAAAGTAAGGTCATTGAATCAAGAGGTGGAGTTACAGAACCGCCAAAGGAGAGACGAGAGTTATTAGGAGTTTTGGATAGAAAAATGGGTATAGATTGGGTCTTGGATACATTAAACATAACTAGATTTCGTCTTTCCCACTGAGATATCCTGTCCAAGTCTGAGTTTACTGAGGAAATTGTCAAGACGAAATGAAGATCGAGTGCGAGAAGATGAAGGAGGAGATAGAAGAAGAAGATAGGAGGAGCATCAAGGTAGAAGGAATGTTAGAGTCATCCAAGGAGAAACGGGAACCAAAGATAGTGCACTGTCAACGGGAAAGACAACTATAGTGCCGTCAGAGAAGAAAAGTGAAGGGAAGGTAGAGCGACAGAAGTTATTAGAGATGCCCTGAGGTAAAGACTAGAGACTTATTAGCGAATGGCGAAGAGAGATTGTAGCACTTCCTTTGAATAAAGAAACCCTTTGCCTGACGGATAACGTGCTTGCAGTGACTACGAGCAGTAGTAGGGAGAATTTTTCCAAACCCGATACGCTTGATCCCTTGCCTGGATGGCCTCAGAACATGAACAGCTGAAACACAGGTTGGTCGTCTCGGAGGAAGAGGGGATAAACGCTACCATTCCCGCAAGAATAACTTCTGCTATGCATTCGGCGGAGACAGAAGCATCACCACACAAGAGACTCTAATTCACCAAAGGAAAATCATAAGTTGCATAAGTTAATCCAGTCAGCTTTGTTGAGGTGCCAGAATTTACGTATAAAGGGGGCTGCTGGAGGGGAAGATGCCATTAGAATAGATACATTTATCAGAGCTTGATCAGATGAACCAACTGGGGCAGAGACTGTATCTATTCTATTTCTCCTCTAAGTCCACCTTGGATAACTCTAACATTACTTCACCCCTGACGCTCGTCTTACTAATCATATGCCCCTTACCGTAATCTCTTTTCGGTCTGTCCGAAAGCTCTTCTTTCTCTGGACGCAAGCAACACTTATGGTCTCCGTGTACTGAAAGAGTGTTCCTCTGTACTTGCACCTGTGCTTACTCGTTTGTTTCGTTTCTGTTTAAAAACCAAAATTTTTCCTTCTCCTTGGAAGCATGCATTGATACATCTCATCTATAAGAAGGGTGACACTTCTTACCCCTCTAACTATCGTCCGACTGCTTTGACATCTACTATATCTTTCAACACCTCGAAAATCAGTCTTCTCTCTGATCATCAGAATGGCTTCTGTAAGGCGAGATCCACTGGTAATATTCTTTCCTATTTTACTAATGTTTGGTCATCATCCCCGAAAGATTTATGGGACTCATATGTAGTTCCCCTTGACATAACTAAGGCTTTTGATAGGATGCGTCATCGGGGTCTCATCTCTAAGCTCCCCTCTTTTGGCTTCCCTCCCTCACTTTGCTCCTCCTTCCTCTCTGTGGATGTTGATGGGCAAGCCTCCACCCTTTTCTCCATCAACAGCGGTGTCCCTCAAGGTTCTGTCCTATCCCCTACACTTTTTATCCCTTTTTTTCAACGATTTCTCTCCTCTACAAATAATCAACTGCCCTCATACGCTGACGGCTCCCTCTTCTCTCACTCGATCTGCATTTCGTCTTGACACAGCTTCCGCAATAAACTCGGACTTGGACAGGATATCCTATCTGGGTACACAAAATCTTGTAAAGTTTGATGTGTCCAAGACTCAGTTTCTACTCATCTCCATCGAAAACTTACAACTCTCTTCTCTCCGTTAGCAGTTCTCTTATTCCACCTCTTGACTCAATGAAAGTACTTGGTATTACTGTAACAACCACTTTTTCTTGGAATCCGCACATTACAGGAATAGCTAAGTCTGACTCAAAGAAATTAGGTGTCCTGTCCAGATGTCGAAACTTATCTTCTGAACAGTTGCCCCGTTTATACAGGGGACTGATTCGTTTTGTGTGGAGTATTGCTCTCACATTTGGAGTGGATCTCGCTCTGCATCCTTACTTAACAGAGTTGAGTCGAAAGCTGTCCGCTTTATAAACTGTCTCAGGCTAACTTCCAAACTCGATCCCTTGTCTTACGCCTTTCTTTCCCTCTTTTATAGGTGTCATTTTGATTTTCGCTACCGAGAGCTGGCTGCGTGTGTACTCACACCACTAGCAAGACCGCGCAATACTGGTCAACTGCTGCATCACATGATTATTCTGTAGCCATCAGCAACTCAAGGGTGAGCCGTTTTCATACCTGCTTCCTTCCCTACACGTCGAAGCCTTTTTATGTCTTTCCCAATTACTATGATCTAGCACATTTCTAAAGACAGACTTTTCACTTTCTCAAACTTTCGTAAATACTTTCCCTTTTCCTTTCTTTTTCCATTTCAAAATTCTCTATACATTTCAATGAAGGCCCAGCCTCGATATGGACGTTTGTCCGTGACTGGAGCCTTCAACATAAGAAAACGCCCAGCGGGATGGACTAGAGGTGAAAAACAGATCCCGAATATCAGGAGAGTGGTCACAGCGGTCAGGAATATGGATAGGGTGGGAGATAATTTGCTCTAAATTATTAACAATGGAGAACGTGAGGGCTTCAATCCCTCCACCATCCGTATGGAGGAATGCCAGCATTCCCTAAGTTGAAAGTTGAAATCCCCGAAATGGAAGATTTAGGCCTCTGGGTGAGAGGGTGCCACAGTCTCATGATAGGTGTTTAGGTAGTCGAAGAGAGATTAAAAGATGTAGAATTAAGAGAGAAAGAGCTGAAACAGAGGAAAAGTGTGGTAGTTGGGAGACAGACCTTGAGCCACATAACATTAAAGTTTGGAAACTGAAGGTCCTTGAGACATTCAACAGGTGTCTTGATTTTGGAATAAGTACAAACATCACTTTTAGACCGGAATCATGAGTGGAGGTTATAGTTGAATATGAAAAAGGGACTAATGAGAGCATCATTAGACAACCGTGTCTCAGACAGAAGCAAGATATTAGGAGAGAGGTGCTACGCACAGCTATACATTGTCGCAAACTTCATCCACCGCCATCAGTCACTACCACCACTAACCACCTTCCCCACCACCATCCTCCACCATACATCCCTGTACCACCCCACACACAAACACAAACACACACATACACACACACTGCGTTTAATTTCCTGCCCCTTGTACCTGATATTGTTCATCTGTATTCTGTCATTTAAATAATAACGTGAATGATTTTGCTACCACTTTTACCACTGCTTATATAAGTGATTAATCAACCAATGTAGTGTGATCTATATGCACTGTATAGGGAATTCATTGAAAACGTGCAATATACAGTGAATGGAAATGGGATAGTTACTTCCCTGGCCATTTAACGAAACAAAAACCATGATTGAAAAAATATTGCAACCATAATCACAACAAATCCTTAGAGACCAGTGCATGCATAAACTATCTTTGTCTCCCTTTCATTCCAAAGTTTTCATCATTATCGTATTTACGATAATATCATTATCAGATTCATAAACTTAACAAATACCTATCAATGATCTCGTACCGTCTGGCAGCTCACTTAACAGCCATTCCATCTATCATGGGTGGGAAGGTGTTCGGTCACCCGGCTCTTGTGAATCGCCGGCTACAGCAAGGTCTAGATGAAATTTTGGATCGAGGATGTAAGTTAGATATTTGAGATACATACTCATTACAGTTGTGCATTGTGAGTCCCTTAAAAGGACTTGCCCTTTTCCCAGAGAATCGAATCCCTGTCCAACGCGTAACAGCCAGGTGACTTGACCCCTGAGCCACGATGAGCTTAAAACAGAATCTTCTACAGAAACCATTCAATGTTTGATAGATCTGATGCCTTACGCATCCATACATGATGAACATACTGCCACTCACGCTCTGGACAAGGAAGGAAGACTTTTTAATCGACTTACAAGGTACTACGGTAATGTATGCTCATCACAAACACGTAATGAACTCATGAGATGTGAACTCTTAACCACTATAACTCGAACATCGAACCTCGGTCCATGTGTATATCAGTCAGATATCCTAATCCTTAAGCCACGATAAGCTTAAAACAGTATATCATCCATTGCTCTACTGACGCGCTCGCCGACCCATTTTCAAACAGGTCTTTTAGTGACGCACTTAAATGTTGGTGAAATCCCTTGCATCTTTGTGAAACCTTTTTGATTCAGAATAATCTTTTAAGACTTAATGAAAATCCTAAAATATGGCTCCAGCTTCTCGAGTTGCCTGGCTTAGACGCCATCGGGAGTTCACCAGGGAGTTTCTCTTCGGAGACGAAGGCGAGCACACTTCTTGTTTGTTTTACGATATATTTGATAGGCTTTCGGTAGGTGTTAGGAAAAACAGCGATGCCTTGAAGAAACCAAATGTTAGGATGAAAGGGTGGGAAAAGGAAGCTAGGCTCTTATCGGCGAAAGCGGTTGCGATACAGAAAACAGACACAGGTATATCATCTAGGGTAGATAGTTTAGATAGTAGGATGGCAACCGTAGAGACGAAGCTGGAAGATACTTTCACCTTCCAACCTGCCAGGAAAACCTGCCGCCGCATTACCGAACAACCGAACGAACGGTCGGGGACTCTGTACTCACATATCAGGACCAGGAGTTCTGTGCGAAGGGTAGAAACAGGAAGAACTTGTCTTACGCAGAGGCTAAGATGAAGTTCGTTCTAGATAAGTTTGACGACATAGTCTCAAACAATCTCAAGGATGTGATTCCTGTCGTTCAAGTGGGGACGAACGA